>CAAKHF010012930.1:99481-112401 GCA_901007745.1 Hippocampus kuda
CGATCTCAGTTTTTTTGCATATCTTTCACACACAAAGTTATCAAATCATCAAGCCAATTTTAATATCCCTCAGAGGAAGAAAATACAAAATGCAGTTTTCAAATGACATTTCAATCAACTTGTACCACCCTCCTCCCTCTTAGGCCCGGGAGAGAAAGAAAAATCCTCGAGACATTCCTGATGTGGCTGCCGATAAAAGTCGATGGATGAATTGGTCAGGGTGTAAAGAAATGTTTTGCGGCGTATTATCTGCTCATATTCACTCAAATGCTTCAGAACTCATTCGTGGCGCTTCGCAGTGCAGATGGACAATGACCCAAAGTATTCTGGGAAATCAACCAAAGACTTTTTTTTCTTCAGGCAAAGAAGGGAACATTGTCTAATTGCCATGGCACTCACCTGATTAAGTATTCATTTCACTACCTCAGAAAAAGGGGAACATTTTCAGGTAGAGACAATATTGAAGAGGAAATGCTGCAATAACAAGTAGGAACAGAAGACAGGCTTGGCAGAGCATCACCAGAGATGAAATCTAGTGTCTGGTGATGTCTGTAATTAGTGAGAGAATTATTATTATTTTTTTCTTGCCATGACCAATAATGATAACATTGACCAAGAAACAACTTTTATGTTGATTTTAGGCTCCCGAGTCAGGAAATGAAATCTGTTTATTTGAATTGGACCGATATTTTAATTGATTGATAAATAATATGCTTTGACAATTCACGAAATGTACTTTCAGTGTTACTATGTGCTTTGACGTGACCTGTTTTTGCATTTGTGGGGGCAAACTAATAGAAGCCTTGCCGGAAAATATCTAAGCATTAAACTAGAAGGGGAATTTTACGCAAAGAATGTTCAGTTGATGCCACAAGAATGATACAGAATCCCTATTTACATTTTTGTTTAGCTCTTCAATGACCTCTTCAAAAACAATGCCAACCGGTCCGAGGTGGCAGAAAAGAGATACAACCAGAACTACTTCATGGAAATCCTCACTGTGGAAGGGGTGTACGACTATTTAATGTATGTCGGTAAGTCTATCGATCGCCACCATCCACATGTAACGATGTCATATTTCATCAAACGAACAAATGTGACACAGTGTACAAACAACAATTCATTTTTTTCCATGATATATTTATATCAGCAGCTTGTCAAATTACAAAGGCCTTACTTGTACTATCCTGTTGCTCGTCAGGCCGAGTTGTCTTTCACATTCCTGACTGGTTGCACCACCTGTTGATGGGTGGAAGGATCCTGTTCAAGAATACACTTGAGGCCTATACTGATTACTACCTTCAACAAAAGCTGAACCAGGTCGTGGAAGAGCACCGCCTCATCTCACTCATCACCCTGCTGAGAGGTGCGATGCATTGTCATCCGATACTATATGTCTTCAGCATCCTAGTTTGAGTTTATGTCATGTTTTTAAATACCAAGCCTGGAACAAGCGAGAGACTAGAGAGCAAAAAACGACAATGACGAGCTTGAGAGCTCTAGAAAACACTTGATCATGAGCAGCAAATGAGGTCAATAATCCGACATAGACTTGGCGCTTAGGAAGTCCTTAAATAAACGGCTAACTTGATGAACACATTGGCAGCAGGTGGGCATGCTGGAGGGAAAGCCCTCCTCTGCCACCTGCTGAAGACACACAAGAACAGCTGTAACTAAGATAGTTGGTGTTTCGTGAAAATGGGACATTGTTATTTCCGAATAATGTTGTAGGAATAATCATTTGAAAACGTAAACACTGATTGTGATTTCAGAATTGTGTCTCAAAGTGGTATTTCTTTGCATTAATCAGTACCCAAGAAGTAACTCTCAGTTTCAAAAAGGATGGTGACCCCTGATATTATGTGTGCACATTCAAAAAAGAAGTAAAAAAAAACAACTCATAGGAAAATATCTGGTTGTTCCCCTAGATGCTGTTTTTTGTGAGAGCAGTCCACCTCGCTCAGCTCAAGATAAGCAGAGGAGAGCAAAAAGGACATTTTCCGAGATGATGAGATACATTCCCGGTAATTTCCTGTCAGCGTTTTCCCCCCCTCACTAGACACAAAGATGTTTAAAAGGGTGGCTGCCAATTCAAAAAGTGTTTATCTGCAGACCTTCTGGGGAAATGTATCGGCGAAGAGGCTAAGTATGAAGGCGTATGTCTCCTCTTTGATGGGCTGCAGCAGCCAGTTGTCAACAAGCAGGTAACAGCACTCGCCCACGCCGGTGCATGCATGGCTCACGTCCTCTTCTACCGCCTACTCCACCGCTTAATAGCCTGTCCTGTCAAGGTGAAAAATGGACTTCACTTAGCTGTGGCAAATAACTGTGTGGTACAACGTCAATGTGGATGTGTTTCAATAGAATGGAATGCCTGCATGTAATGGAGGAAACCATAAGAATCATATTGCAGCGGAAGCTACGATGTTGAACACATAAGTTCAACCAAACAGCTTTAGAAAACTGTGCCTCAAAGGTTCAACAAAGCTTGGAAATGAAAGTGTCGTCAACTGTGGCCCAATGGGAGCCATCGTCACATACTGTCGGAGTTTAGCTTAGTCAGCATTTAAGCAGGGAGAGGCCAAGTATGGCCCGCGGCCCACACGGGCCGTTCTGTTCTGTAATCCGGCCCGCCAAGCACTGACCATATCAAGAGTTCTAATTTAACACATTAAACAATTTGTCAGTTTGTTGTAAGTAATAAAATAAAACTGGTAAACAGTTTTACATATGCATTCAACATTTTCTGTTTATTAAAAAAGTCAAACATGTACAGATACTGGTACTTTTTAAAGGTATATTATTTAATTAATCGGAAACAAATAATACCCAATAAAATACAAACATGAGTGTTTTATTATTTTAGAACTGAAATAAACAATTTGATATATTTGACATTTTGGTTGTTTATCTAGGAATGACCTATCTCTTCTCTGTGTTTTGAAAATCAAACGTTTGTTTACCCACCATTGAAAGGTACCAGTGGTATGTAAGTAATGACTATAGAACCGAGGGAGAACATTTTATGACAGTATACAATAAACAACAACTTATTAATTGCGGCAATACCTACCAGATGCCATAACTTGACAAAGCACTCCGCAAACACCCTTCTGTTTTATCTCCCATTAATTGTCATCTTCAGAGTGCGAGTTGTTTGACGTGATACGTATTAAGGTCATCAGCTTCAGTGTTTCTCATATTTTTTATTTTTGCTATCCTCAGCTGACCTATATGCTTTTGGATATTGCTATTCAGGAACTTTTTCCAGAGCTGAACAAGGTAAAGCGCTTGTCTTATCTTATGTGTTCATTCTCAGTACATTGTGCTTAAAAGATTTATTACACCAACACTCAGTGCAGGCTTTCCGCCACTTTAGTAATATAACACAAATTATTTTTTTGATTAGGATGTCAAACCGCAGAGATTTACTTGCAACCCCCCCCCCCCCCCAAAATAGTGGTTGAATATCAATTTATTTCTGGCTTCTTAATGAAGCCCAGCGAACTGGCTCAAATTTGGGTCAACGAAGCTGATTTCACCTTTAAATTCCTCATTCCTCTTCTAAAGTGTAAAATGTCAAAAGCTTCCGTCCAGTTTAGAGCTTGCATTGAAGCACTTCATGTTTTATTTTTTTCTTAGTTTTTTATTTTGATGGCACATAATCTATGATTAATGAATCCAAATCCAGGTCTAACACCTGGCGTAGATGATTGAAATGCCTCCCACTCAATGAATAAATACAAATTCCACTTTTGACATTTCATCCAAAAGTAAATTAACATTTCAGTATCCATATGAACCCGAAATATATAAAATGTGAATGCTTTTTTCTTTTTTTTTAACATCCTCAGCAGGTGCAGAAGGAGTCTTCAATCAATGCTCCCTGGATGTGAATTGTTACCATTGACAAAAAAAATTCCAACACTACAACAATTCCAAGCACGTTTAATGCACTTTTGATGTCTTCAGCGACCTTTGTAGGTTGATTTCTCTGCTGTGATGAATACTTTAATTTGTAAAATAAAATAACAGTGCTGCACTGGCAATTCAGAAACGTTGAATGATTGTCTATCGACCAATCAAAGAAACATCCGCCAAAACTTCTTATTAAACTGTCAAAATAGTGGAACTGCAACAATATTCGGATTTTTTATTGATGATGTACAGTATTTTATTTTTGTCATGTTATGATGACAGTTCAGAAATGGCGTGAGAACTCGCATCTCTTTTTGGAAAAGGGGAAGTTAAAACAGTTCTGTACAAAAAGAATAATGGAAAAGAAATATACTTTTTGAACTATGACAGATAGGCTCCAGCACCCCCCGCGACCCTAGTGAGGATAAAGCGGTTCGGAAGATGAACTTTGACAGTATTAGATTGGGTCATTACTGTTACTGTATGTTAGTACTCGGAAATTTGTTCGAGCACGAGTAGTGATAAGAGTTAACAAATAAAGCACAAATGAAACACTAAGGTCAAATTGCTCTTTATTCATCAAATGAAATGTAAACACAATTAAAAAAATATGGAAATGTTGTTGCTTGGCACACAATTGAGGCAATGCAGTTGCATCATGCAGTGCTCCCAATATGACAAGTAGTGTCTTAAAATACGTGCGTAAATGTATTTCGAGCAAAGCAAAGTAACACCAAATGTTCAAGGCCACGTAAAGATCAATTCGTAATACTGTCGACAACTGAATCTCAAAGTATGCATTTCTCCAGATACAGTTATTATTTGAACTTATTTGCAGTGTATCTTAAAAAGGTGTTTAGTTACGTGCAGACTAGTAGCAGGCGGGTACTTGAAACGTGTAAACATTTTTACTTCACGGGCATTTTGTGGGGGGTATTCACCTTTTACTCCGCCTACTTTCAGTGTACTAAAAATGTATTACAGGACCTTATTTAATATTGTCATATTTATGGAGCATTTCTTGCTTGCTGTTGAATCTCCCCTGAGAAAATCTCTCATGATCGTTTCCCAATCAGAATGTCAGAGATAGGCCTAAACTTAACAATGGCAGGATGAGGCTTTGGGCCAAACATGCCGCCGAGTTGCTCCTGAACTTGATCCGACCTTCCACTGCTGGGTAGACAAGCTTCCTGTCAGAGATGTATTTGGACAAAACTAAAACGTCCATATCACCTGCAAGAAGCAAATAACATACACCTTGGTTCATAATTGCTTGGCATGTTAATATTTTACAAAAGAAATGCTTACACAGCATTTGTTTTTGTACAGAATCCTACAATATTACAAATCAAAAATGTTTTGCTCGGTATGTTGTTCTTGAGTTAAATTCCTGCGTTCCCTCTTTTGACTTCCCTTATCGGGGTGTCAAACTCAATCGCACAGGCGGCTGAAACTCAAAGCACACTTTAAGTCCTGGGCCATCAAGGATAAACATTTACTGAATAAAACGTTTATTTTTTTTTTTTAAACAATATGTCTTGAAACAGGCCAACCTGTACTCTGTTTCCCATCAGATTTGAAAAAGATTGAAGACGTGACGGTGAGATTGACCATCCGAAATGGCAGTTGTTTGTGTGTAGCATGGGATATTCAAGTCCCAGTGTGTTGGCCAAAAACCACTTGAGGCTGACACAAAGTAGAGATAATAATAAAAGCCAATGAATGGACAGATGTTTGGCTTTTGCTCCTTTTACTCTCCCCCCCACCCCCTCTCAATACACTTCCGAGATATGTTTGTGCACCATTGTGGTTGCATGTGTGTGTTTTGAAAAGGGCGATGACAGACCAATAGGCAAATGTGCAGAAGATGGAATAAGACTCTTTATACGAGGCAGACTTATCAAACACGGTAAAGTCAGCAACACTTAGGCAGCGAACACAGCAGTTCCTGTCATCCATCCATCCATTTTCTGATCTGCTTAATCCTCACAAGGGCCGCGGGGGGTGCTGGTGCCTACCCCAGCCGTCTTTGGGCAGTAGGCGGGGGACATCCTGAACTGGTTGCCAGCCAATCACAGGGCACACAGAGATGAATAACCATCCACGCCCACACCCACACCTCGGGACAATTTTGAGTATCCAATCAGCCTGCCATGCATGTTTTTGGAACGTGGGAGGAAACCGGAGTACCCGTAGAAAACCCACGCCAGTCCGGGGAGAACATGCAAACTCCAAACAGGGAGGCCAGAGCTGAAATTGAACCCGGTGAGGTTGACGCGCTAACCACTAGACCACCGGGCTGCCCAGTTCCCGTCAGTGCCTCATATTTGAAAGTAATTCACACCACGTCCGGTGCACTACAGATTTACGTCCATGCTGTGTTCCAGGATGGTGGGAAGACAGATTTATCTCATATTTCATCCCTTTCGGATTGTACCGTGCAATCTCCTATCCTATCCCAAGTTGGCCCACGCGTGAGGATTCACCCTGCTGATCCAACAGGCTAGCATTTTAATATGGACCATTACTCGGCAGACATTGTGCATTGTGCATCAAAGATCTGTAAGAGGATAAATTAAAGCCAGAAAAGCTTTCATTTAAAGCCAGAAAAGCTTTAATTTCAAAATTTTCTCTCCTTTCAAAAGATGTAGCCTTTTAAATGGCACAACATGGTTGGCAATTAAATCAAATCTGCTGTGGAAGGGAAAATGTGACTGCAAATTGTCTCTTCTTCTGTCTAGTGCCAATAGCCTAGCACATTTTACTGAATTTTTCAAGTCACCGCACTCGCAAGTCATTCTGGCTCTGAATAGTTTGTGTGTTTGAGGTTAACGATGGAAAAAAAAATAGAAAGATCTACTAATATCTTTATCGTAAGGAACACTTTGCAGCAGATAAGACTTTGAGACATTGCGGAACTCGTGCATACACACAAGTGGTCACAAACTCGGTTAAAATGTCGTCCGTCTGCCCACCTGTGTTATGCTTCAGCATCTCCTCCTTGAACATGCTGTAGCCGTCACCGCCGCTCACCAAGTAGGAAGGCATGACTACAGTGTACGTCTTCTCCAGGTCAAGCGGTTCGTACTTGGGGACTCTGCACTGGGTGCAGAGGACAGATAAGGATGCGACCCGCTGGTTTACTGGCTTTGACAGGTCATACTCTACGTGGATGCCTGCAAACGTAGAAAAATGTGACGTTTGTTAGAAACAGAGAACTAGGTTAACACTCATCATCCTTTTGTTTGCAACGATGCCTAGATTTTTGTTGGTGAGGTGGAAGTAACAATTCTTTGATCAACACCAACTGGCTGCTAAACAACCTGCAATGATTTCACAGCCTGCCGTCTCGGTTTCGTCACTTGGCGGAAGTTACCAAATGATGAACTTGGGCAATATTGTTAGGAGATAAGAAATGATACCTGACACTTGCAGGAATTCTCCATGCTTGCCTCCGTATCTGTGAACGGAGCGTTCAAAAGCCTTTTTCATGGTTGACCCCTTTATCTGGATCAAGTCCATAGTTTGTTGAAATGGTAAGACAGTCAGGATCTCCTCCATTGTTATGGTACCTGCGAGTAAAGGGTCACACAAAAACACAACAGACTTAAGAAACAAAACTGCCACCTGCCCATCGTATGCCAAGAAGTACATAAACACAGAAGACCCCTTGCGTTGGTGCTTTGGCCCAGTTTTCTGCTGTCATATTTAGAATGTGGAACACCACCAGGGCGGTCCGGTGGACCAGGGGTTAGCAAGTCGACCTCACAGTGCAGAGGTCGTGGGTTCGATTCCAGCTCCAGCCTTCCTGTGTGGAGTTTGCCTGCGTGGGTTTTCTCCAGGTACTCCGATTTCCTCCCACATTCCAAAAACATGCATGACAGGCTGATTGAACACTCTAAATTGTCCTTTAGGTGTGAGTGTGAGCGCGGATGGTTATTTGTCTTTGTGTGCCTTGCGATTGGCTGGCAACTGGTTCAGGGTGTCCCCCGCCTACTGCATGAAGACAACTGGGATAGGCTCCAGCACGCCCCGTGACCCTTGTGAGGATAAAGCGGATCAGAAAATGGATGGATGGAACACCACCTCAATCTGAGGTGAACTGTGACTGCAAAGTTGAGAAGTATTAAAAAAAAGAAAAGAGAAAAATTGTCCTCTTCATAGTTTACCGTTTGTGTTGCGCTCATCAATGGCTGTTCGAATGGCTCCGCTGTTCAGTAAGCACACGGCCACGTGATTCCACTGCAGCTCATGAGAGTATTTTAAATTGTGGTTCACCTGACAATCACAAAAGGAAAGAACAAAGTGACGTCTTGAAACTGCTTTTCAACTCTTAACTGATGTGGCTCAAATGGCTCACAAAAATCATCGCAAAATACCAATCTTGATTATTGTCACGATGTTGAAATATTGCTCTTAGACTTGTTTAAACTGCCAGTATTAAAACATCCGTACTGTCAACCAAAGCAGTCACGTTTTATGTAATGAGTCAATTAAAGAAAAAGGAACATGGATAAATATTTTTTAAAGAAATTACCCAGCGGTACAAAGTAGTTGAGAAACTTTTAAATAACATGGGGAACTAGTTTACAGTCTTGACTGAGTGTATTTACCTAAGCAAAACACAAAACAGAGTGCCCTCCCCCAGGAATATGATGATGCCTTAAAATGTGAACACAAATTTTCCAATCATGAATTAACATGTGGGACAAATGTGCATTTTCTTTAATAACAATACAAATTACATAGTTTCAAGTTAAAATATAACTATACAAAAATAATATGAAAAATTAATACTACCGGTACTGTATAATGGGATGCTTCAATGCATATATCATATTTATTAATATCCAAAGCAAATTACGCAAATTAAAATAAACTCAACAGTGCAAATAAAAATAAAACAGAACATTTTAATTTAGAATCCCAAAATATTTTTGGAGGCATAAACGGATTGCCCCCTCAGGGATAATAAAGACAGCGTAGATTATAAACGTGACCATTTTTCAATTACGCTGGATGCTACGTAGTCTGTTGACATTAGTGCTGTCTTTAAAATATGCATTAGCATCATCATCATCTACCAAGACAGATCAACCAGTTTTGCCATGCTTAATAACGTCAATGACACGGTCGATTTCTGCTTTCACCCGGTGGCCTCAGCGCTAGTAGCAGCGAACTGCTAATGCTTTGCATGCTGGCAGCAGTTAATGACAGGCTGGACTTACTCCGTTTGTATTTTTATGCTTTTCACACGATCAATTGTTTGGTACTTCTTAAGCTATGCCAAAATTCATAGTTTGCGTCCTTCAAAGGCCGAATTTGTCAGGCACATGACGACTTGACCTCACACCTGGTTCCAAATTAATGCAGTCTTCAAATCTGGCCTTTGTTTCCATGGAGATGAGAGGGCTGCTTTGGAGAACACTTTAATAGCTGACATTCCTCCGCTCATCTTTGATACTCAAAACATGTACATGGTCAAAGGCACCCTGTGTTTGCACTCGGTGGAGTTTACTTTTAAATGTAAGTATAAGTTTTGGCGTAATGCATGGATGGATATCACTTATAAGACATCAGGTGTGTCTAATTTCACCATGTTTTATGCCACCCAAAGAGGCAGTCTCCATGAGAGAGGTGGATGCTTCGGAGGACTCAGCCTTTGAATTTGGACACAGCTTTAGCGCATTTCCACCATGTTTGATCAAGTAAAAACGCATCAGGTGATAACCGTGATCAACCTGATATTTAGCGCAATCGCTAACCACAATCATTTTATCGCCCAGACCTATGTGGGTGATTATCTCCCTTGCCTCTGCAACCCAAAATCAAATTGTTGGGCTGTACATGCACCGGCAGGACCTGAGGTAAGTGTCAAAGCTGATGTGCCAAGCATGTTGTCTCATGGTTAACTTTGTGGTTTGTCATGCTGACAGTTTACAGAAGTTCTGATGTAATACCATGGCGTCACAGATCAAGTTTCCCAGGTTGCATTCTCGAAAACGACACTCCTCAAAAGACCCATTGAGGTACACTAATGTTTGGCCGACATATTTTTTCGAGTACTGAGCCAGCTGCTCCTTCCACTTCTCAACATCAGCAAGGATATTGGGATCTGGAGGGCGAAAAGGGGAAATGAAAACATGAAACGTGCTTTTTGCAGCGTATTCTAATCCCACACAGCCGGATATGACTGGGTCAGTTACTGCAATCTACCTTGAGGTATACTCCTGTCCAAAAGGATGGGGTTTCCAACTGCTTTGACAACATTTCCAGCCTGGTCAAAGGTAACCTTCAGGTAGCCCAGGTATTTTCCAAAGGCATACGCCTGGACGACTGGCACATTTCTGCCATCATCTGACCTCACCATGAACGGGTACGGGCCTGCTGGCACTTCAGTAGATGGAGCATGTCCTACAGGGCACAATAATATAAGCTTAATTATATAATTATTAAGTACAAGTGATAGACGGATCGATCCAAATATTGATACTGGTGTTGGCATTGATATCGATTCATATTAGTTTCAGGACATCAACGATTGAGTCATGGTTTCTCTCCTGTATGCACTGCTGCGGTTTGCTCCCCCACTCTTTCTTTTGTTTTGATGTTGTGCTGCCCGTCACGTTACTCAGCATCACCATATAAGCATGTAAATAGGTTCAGCCAGCAGGACCGAGCCAGCAATGCAGTCAAGCGGCACATCAAAAGGGACCTAAAGGATGGCAGAGAGGAAGACGAGTGCTGCGTGACTCTTTCCAGGTTGCAAATTAAAAAGGGAGTCCAACAATTCACAAACGACACTTTATTCAAGCGGTTGGAAGATTCTCAGAAATTACCCGGAATAGGAAACAAGGCGGAGCAAAATCCCCCATCGCCTGGACTCAACATACCCAAGCCCCTCCACCCACTTGCTGTGTATACTGGTCTTTCAGTCTAGCAGACATCATCCAGGTAAATATCCTCAGAAGCCAACTCCGCAAGTAAAAATTATGCTTAGATACTGAGGCAACAAATCTATCCCATAGAAATGTGTTATTGAAATGAATACATTTACTGGAACAAAAGTACTATTGCAGTACCGCTCAGAATATAATTGACTCCATCATATATAAACAATGGTATCAAGCATGAGAGGGTTACTGTATACTTCCTACATTTACATTATAATAAGTGAACAAATACTTCTGTTATGAATAGAAAGTATTTTAAATTTACAGTTAAAAAATTCCCAAATCATTTCCCCCTCTTTTAAATGAATATTTCCAAGGAAAAATGGCACACAAATACGTAATGGTCATAAAAAATATATTGAGTTTGCAATTTCATAATGCATCATCCTTAACTCATTCACTCCCAAAGACGTTTTTAAACGTCTTTTCAGACTTGGTCCAGAATTGGCTGGTACTGAATGAGATAATTATTAGGAAGTATTGGAACAGATATGAGCAAAACTGGCCCAGCATTCATTTGGGTGGAGAATCAATACTAAATCTTGTCCTTTGTCGTCTCGCACAGACTCATCTAATGTTTCCTCCTTAACGTACATCTACCATCTTATTCGTTTCATCAAAGAGGTTATACGTTCACCATCATGTTTAGTTTATCCCAAAACTTGTCCAGGTGGGGATCGAGGGCTGTGCTGACGTAAAATGCAACTGATTTTTAACATGCCTTTCTTGACTTCCTTTGACAGACAACAATGTCAATGCAACAAATGCTTTCAGGCTTCATCCAAATAAGCATGTAGGAGTTGCCCACTGCATCCTAATTCAAGCATCCAGTTTCTGTAAAGTTTGCCTTAACCCTTTCATGCACCCCGTAACCTGATAACATGATAAGATGTCCACTGTTGTAACCGGTGTTCCTGAAAGGTGAAATAATGTTCACCGGTAAGCTGGATCCTATCTCAGATGACTCTCGGCAAGAGGTGGAGTACATTCTGGACTCAATTGCAGGTCACATGCAGACAAACAAGCATCCACATGCCCATTCATCCTATAGGCAAGTCTTTACTCTTCACAAAACTTAAGAAAAAAATGAGAACATGCACGTACGTATCTATGTATGTAAGAGCATATGCCGGATTGCAGCCCCAGTTGGATTTATGTCAAATCACGATTGAAGTATTGATTGAAGATGACGGGCAAATACGTACCGGTGTATAGGAATGTGTTGGTGTGCCCTCCAATAACTACGTCGATCCCTCTGACTCGCTTGGCAATTAATTGATCCACATCAAAGCCAGAGTGTCCCAGGGCGATGATCTTGTTACAGCCGAGTGTGTGCAGCTTGTCAACCTCCACCTGCAGGGATGCCACCTCATCCTCAAACTTTAAGTGTGGCCCTAATACGCAAACATAAGAACAAAGTCAAGGTTCAGCAACTGGTTCGTGCAGCTCTGACAATACAATGCATACAATTTGTACAAACAGCACCGAAGGAGTGAATCCATCCTACCTTTTCGAAATAAGAGCCATGCAGAAGTCCATTGAGAAATGAGAGGATTTTACCATTGCAAAATCGATTTCAATATAAATGTATGAAGTGACATGTAAATGGACAATGGAAAAAAAAATGTATTTATTAATCTTGGTTTCAATATTATTCCTGTGGACTGCACCATTTTGATTACTGTAATTACATCAGATTGGAAATGCACACTTTTTAAAGGATGAATATGAAATTGACAGCTTTTAAGTTTCATTATACATGTTAACTTTTTAACATATTAAAGTTAACAGTGGTAAAATGGATGAGAGAGAGAGAGAGTTGTGCTTTCTGTCGCTGATGTTAACACGAATAGAGATTTTGGTGAGAGTCTAAGCTCTAGAATTTGTACTTTTACTTAAGGAGTTGAAGCACAACTTTTATTTTTGCTTGTCTTTTTTTTACCCCATTAAAACTCATTTACTCCCAAAGACATATTTATGTCTTTTCACACTCCACACGTTCAACCCCAGATACTTTTTTTCCCCAATTTTTTCAAGACTTAGGGTAAA
>CAAKHF010012930.1:112690-122831 GCA_901007745.1 Hippocampus kuda
AGTTCTCAAATGGAGATGGTGCATTATCACATAGAAATGTAATTCCCATTACAATCTTGCTGCTGAAGGCTGTAAATTTCCCCAGTGTGGGACAAATAAAGGATTATCTTATCTTATCTTATTTTTGCTTGTCTTTTTTTTTACCCCATTAAAACTCATTTACTCCCAAAGACATATTTATGTCTTTTCACACTCCACACGTTCAACCCCAGATACTTTTTTTCCCCAATTTTTTCAAGACTTAGGGTAAAAAAAAGGGGGGCGGGTGGGGGTTGGAATTGGCTGGTACTGAATGGGTTAAGTGTACTTCTACTTAAGTACAGGGCTATGAGTACTGAAGCGACCGGTGGATCTTTCTGATTACGTGTTATGGTCTATGAGGTAACCGCATCCTCCTTTCGTTAATAGGGAAGAGAGAGAGACATGGCCTTATATAGGCAATGAATTGGCTCAAATCAGTTTACAATAAAAAAATCGAAATGAATGGTGATACTGCACGTGTGTGTGTGTGTGTGTGTGTGGGGGGGTGTTTTTACCTGGAATCGACAAGAAGGGGGTTTCCGTGGTGGTGTATCCCACCACGGCCACTTTTTCCAATCCCACATTGATCACCACGTGAGGCCGGTAGTAGCGGCTGAAGTTGGCCACCAGAGTCTGGTCCGGTTTGATGTTCGAACTCACCATTGAACAATTAATATTCTGCAGAAAAGGCGAGATAAGACCCTCCACTCCATTGTCAAACTCGTGGTTCCCGAAAGCCTGTGGCGCACACAACCCAAAAGTTGTTTACACTTGCACGACTTGACCTGGCAGCGTTTCAAAGGACAATTACCATCACGTTATAGCCAAGTTTGTTCATAAAGTGAGCCGCTTCCGCGCCTTTGTAGTAATTAAACCACACGGTGCCTTGGAACTGGTCGCCGGCGTCCAGTAGCAAAACATTCTTCTCCTCCCTGCGGATCTGCGACACCTTACTGAAGCGTCGCGCAACTCCCGCGAAGCAGGGACCCGCTTGGGGACACTTCCCAGAGTCCACGCCGGTCTCTTCGATGCGCGCGTGGATGTCATTGGTGTGCAGCAGTGTTAGCTCCAAACTCGAACCCCGCTGCCAAGCGTCGAATAGCAGCATCAAGTTGAGGCAAACCGAGACCGTCTTCCACGAGAAACTCATCGCGTGCGTGTGCCTGTGTGCGTCGGCGCCGGGGGAAGGGGGGGGGGGGGGGGGTGTAGTGACCAAGTCGCGTAAAAGGGCAAGCGGAAAAAGGCGTAGGCTTCACTTTCGTCTGCGGTTTGGATCTTTGGAATTCATTTGGAGGAGTGATTATTTTTTTGCGTAACCAAGTGGGGTTTGTAGTGCAGTGACCACGACGCGTGAAAGGACAAGCGGAAAAGGCGTGGGCTCCTCTCTCCTCTGCGGATTGGGTGGTGGAGGAAACGTAGTCCCGACAGAGTAATTTTTTTGTACTTTCTTTGCGTAACGTCTTCACTGTGGGTCTACCAGTGTTTCTTCAGCGTACAACTCTTCTTGGGTACTGATTCACGCCATGATTAAACAGTTTAATGTATCTACTTGTCCATCCATCCTCTAATCCGTTTATGGTCAGAAAGGTCGCGGGCTCGCTGGAGCGTATCCCAGCTGTCTTCAGACAGTAGGCGGGGTAAACCCTGACTGAACTGGTTGCCAGCCAGGGCACACATAGACGAACAAACGTTTGCGCTTACAACAACCTAGGGACAATATAGAGTGTTCACATTAAGCCGCCATGCAGGTTTTTGGTATGTGGGAGGAAAACCGAGTACCAGGAGAAAACCCACACAGGCACAGGGAAAACATGCAAACTCCACAGTGTCCATAGCCAGAATCGAACCCTGCACTGTGAGGCGGACCTGCTAATCAGTTGACCGCCGTGCCGTATTCCTACTTGTGAAATAACAAATGTATATATACATATTTATATATGTATGTGTATATTCATCTTTGCGCAGATATTGATGTTAATGATTTCTCACAATTTACCAACACCGATTTAACAATGTCGGAAACAGATAACTTTTATTTCTCCTCTATTTTACCCCAAGAGACCAGCTCAAAATTTGGAGGAGCCCTTTAATTCATTTACAATGTAGACATCAAACTGAACCCTTCACCTTCTGTGGCAGAGCTACGTGGTAGCAAGGAGTGGTCAGGAAACATGTCTGAAAACTTTTTTTTTTTTCCTGATTTCTCTCTTGAGTATAGAACAATTGAGTCTTACAGTCAGTGTCACCAGTATCCATTACGTTCATTTACACTGTCACAAAGTAAAGTGCACACGTATCCACCAGTGTCTTGCTCAACACATTACAAGCAGGAACAAAACCAAGTAAAATGCATCACTTAAAATTGTGAAGAATGAAGACTTTTTTGTCATCGTGGTTTTTAGATATAGTTTTAGTTATAATAAGTAGTATGCAAAACGGCGTCGGCTCTGACTGACTGTTAGCTAGCAAATGCATGAGAAAGAAGTGCACTGTCTGCAAAGCAACCACGAGCAGAGATAGCAACGAAAAAAAAAACGTTTAAAAATGTGAATTGGATTTCTGACATTTACTTACAAGTATAAAATCGTCACATAAACATCAAGAAATGTGGATTAATTATGCCGTAATAATTTAACTTCGAAAATACACACTCAAACACAATCCAGTTAGGATTGTCCTCCCTGTGCGTGAATGGCGACCCACAGTGGCCAGAGTTAGATATAGCAGAATATTTTCCAAGATTATGCTAATTACACGATTTACATTCAAGTGTGATACTTTAATGGCATAGCAACCCTTCATTTAATTAATTAATTCAATACTAGTAACTAAAAATAAATTATTCGAGTGAAAAAAATGTTGATTTGAAACAATTCAAGCCAATTCACAGGGAAAAAAAAACATTCAAATAAAGTGAATGTAAAGCTCCAATACAGTTGTTGGCTCTGAAATATAACATTAGAGGAAACTATATATGGATTTAACATACTGTTGTCTTTTTTAATTAGAAAACGGCATCAGTAAATGTCAAAGCAGGCCACAGAAGAGTGTTTAAGCCCTTTTTGAGTGTATAGCAAATTAACCAACACTAGATAAGCGACAGTTGTTTGTAACCCTTTCATGCACAAATAATGATAATCTACATCAGGATTTTTTTTTTTGGCAAGTGTTTTCATTAGTCTTGAGGAATGGAAAAAAATGGCAGTGAATGGCAACACACATGAGGGCCCATTGTAGTGGTTGATGCACAACTGTGACATTAAGATTAATTAATATTAGAGAAAACAACATTTAAATAGCTGTCCATTCTAGTCAACGCTGTCCCTGAAAGGCTTAACGTATGACATAAACAAAACAGATTTGAGTTGAGTATCAGTATAATATTTGACAAAAATATTGATTTAACATAATTTAAACCCTTTCCTTTTAAACTGAGAAAGTAACATCAAAGAAAGTCAAAATGGAGAAGTGTTTAAATATACCTTCTGGCATCCAATCATCCATCCACTGTTAATGCCGCTCCGCCAGCCGACTTGAGGTGAGAGACAGGATAGACAACAGACTGGATGCAGGCCAAACGCAGCACCATTTGACAGTATTCATCTCATATTTGAGGACAAATATTGATGTTGCATCATTTTAACTGTTTTACTGGGTAAACAACATCAATCAAAGTCAAAGTAGAGCTCAGAGGAGAGTTGAAATGAATGCCGCATAATTTTAACCTTTTGAAATCAATCATTCAATCGATCAAATGTTATTGATATAGCAATTTTCATCCATAGAAATGCAACTCAAAGTGCAAACTGTGCAATAAAAACATTCAAAATATAACATAAGACCTTCCCCGTCCCTCCTAAGTTACAAATGTTTCTGAATCCAGATGATTTTATTTCGTGCAAACACTTGACAAAATAAAACTGAGTAAATTCAACACACCATTTTTTTTTCAGTGTGGGGGGGGTAGGAAACAATATTGGTCTGGTCAAAATATAGCTAGATGTTTTTAAAAACACCTTTACAAGTTAAAAAAAATGGAAGTGTGTTTAAATACTACTGTTCGTTGTAAAATACAATATTTGTAAAGTGCTTTTTCAATAAAAGTTGAGCTGAGTGTTGAATGGAAACAATTTTGCAGTCGTATGATTGAAAGTAGAGCATAAAAGATGTTTCATTGCACCTTTTTGCTGTCTGAATATGTCAGAAAAAGAATATTGATGAAACATCATTTAAACCTTTTTTAATGTGAAAACATCATCTGAAAAAAAAGTCAAAGTACCGTTTAAATGCGTATTTCAAATCAACCGCTGACTATACAGACATCATTTTGGAATGTTGGGGGGGGGGGGGAGAATCCATATCCATCTGCCTTCAGACTTTGCTGTACGCTGAGCAGTCACAAATGAATTGTGTGATAATAACCCAACAAACAACGTTAGCGACGGGAAGAACACAGCAAATGGCAAGAGCGGGAGCTCAGCTGTCAGGGAGCGAAATGAAAAGCAATAAAATTTGACAGTATAATACTGCACGCAGGAGGTGCGGAACAATGCTAAGTGACAAGTGAAAACACCCGTGTGCAATCAGGTTGGCATGCATCACTGCGCTGAGAGCCTGTGCTACAATTCTCCAACAAATCTCATTGGTAGCAAACGGCTAGAGTGATAAACGGAAACACGTTTATATATTTTTATCTACGAAAATGTACTTGTCCTTAAGTCCCTACCTGTAGTCTTGTATGTGCATTCACTTTCAAGGCTTATGAGTACACTCTCTTGAGAGTGCAAAGCTAAATGCACATCTTTTATTATTTCATACGCAAGGACGCCAACAGCGCCAGATAAAATCAGGATCCCGGCCACTGTGTCCAACATCTGTGTCAAGACTCTGAAGCTTGAGTAAAAGTAGGCTGCGGGTTCAGGGGTGTGGCAGGATTTTTTTCCCTGTGGGGTGGCCAGGATGACACAACACCTCAGTGAGGGGTGGCCAATTGTAGCCGTGCATGTGTGTGCCTGCGCGCAGGTATGTGAGTCGTTCACAGTCAGGGTCTCATGAAATAAAATTCACAGAATAATGCCCAACGCACTCATAACCAAGCGGGAACAAGTCAAAGTGAAAAGCAACATTTTACCTTACAAGCAGACTCCACATCAAATTAAAAACATCCAATAATTCGGCCTTTGCTAACTTTGATCACAAAAGAGGACAAATCTTCAATTGAGGCCCTATTATTGAATTGAATTTGAATTGAATTGAATACAACTTTATTGTCAAATGTGCTGTACGTATGTGTAACATACAGCACAGATTATTGACATCCATGTATCCGGCTTTCAGTACAATGGCAGACTATTGATGCAATTCAAGATTCTTATTAACCCTTTCGTGCACCAATAATGATAACCTGTAACCTGATAACATGATAAGCCATCCACTGTTGTAACCGCTGTCCCTGAAAGGGTTAATAATAAATAACTTGACTTGCCATGACTCAGTCAGTGCGCATAAGAATTTTTGTGGGGAGCAAGGACGGTATTCACATACTCACAGATTTATTTATTTATTTCTCAGAAGTGCACCTCTTCACTATTTTTGCGCTCAGGCCAAGACAAGTGAGTTTTACTTTAGCACCATTTTCTGACATTTTGGTGTTGAGGAAATTTGTTGAAGTGAGTTAAGGTGTTTCGTGAGACAAACTAGTGCATTGCCACCATCTTTTTGCAGCTTGATTACATGAAACTATGTTTAAATGAATTAAGTAACTTTATTCAGACAGAAAGAGTGCTTTTCCACCATTCTGGCATCGCTTTGCAATTATTAACCTTTTGGGGTGCACCCGTTATACTTGGTCCCTCTACCCAGGGAATAACTGGTTACTTGTCAAATGCACCTTCAATACAGTATTTTACAAAAAATACATTCATTGCACTTCAATTGCATATTTATAATAAGTTAATGGGCGGCCTGGTGATCCAGTGGTTAGCGCGTCGATTCCAGCTCTGGCCTTCTTGTGTGGAGTTTGCATGTTCTGCCCGTGCCTACGTGGGTTTTCTCCGGGTCCTCCGGTTTCCTCCCACATTCCAAAAACATGCATGGCAGGCTCAGTGAACACTCCAAATTGTCCCTAGGTGTGACTATGAGTGTGAGTGTGGATGGTCGTTCGTCTCTGTGTGCCCTGCGATTGGCTGGCAACCAGTTGAGGGTGTCCCCGCCTACTGCCTGAAGACAGCTGGGATAGACTCCAGCATGCCCCGCGACCCTTGAGAGGATAACGCAGATCAGAAAATGGATGGATAATAAGTTAATGTAGTTTTAAAAAAAATTAATACGCTCCAATTAAAAAAAAAGAGCCTTTATAAACAGAACCAATCTGTTTTATACATTCATTATTGTCATGGTTGCAGACACTGGACCCCGTTTGTTTACTTTATCATAAGAGGGGCACCATATGAGAAACCTCTCGATATGATGCCCTGTTATTCTTCACCATGGCAACCACAATAAGAAATCCCCCTTTTTCAATGAGTACCCTTCTGAGAGTGTGACAGTATGCAATTCAATGCATAAGAAATGACCAAGAGCAAAGGCAAGCTCGCTTACATATGGAAGGCGATGCACGGGTGTTGTCACTCGATGATGCAGAGTGCATAGAGCCTCCTTTTTCCCCAGCAGGCAAGCTGTAGACACACATGGCAGCTTTGTCGCCATGGAGACCTGCAGGCTTTAGGAACTCGTGGGTAAGGAGCCAAAGCCTATTGAGTGGGAACCGTGCCTCTGTGAAATACTGAGTGAACCAAAAAAAAAAAAAGTTGTCGTCCACTTCTTCCTTGTGCTAATAGATCTTGACAAGCTTTGGACGCCTCCATCCAGCCCTCTGAAAACACTTAGTGGAGATCAGTGCATGTGCGCGAGTGAGAGAGAGGCGCATTTACGGCATCATTGAACACTAATGGCTACAAAATGCTGCAAAGGTCATTGTAACGAAATGTGCATTTACAGATGCAGTTTAATAAATTGAAATATTGTAGGAAAGCTATTTTGTGCCGGTCGTGCAATTAAAAATGTGAAACTTTCCTGTTATACAGATGAATTAAACTCAAAGAGTTTTCGGAAAGCTAATTCCTACAGAATTTCTGTGTTATAAATCACTTGTATTGTTTCTTATGTAGCATTTAAAGATTTTTTTTTAACCCTTTCTGTCATGTTTCGATTTGTGACCAACAGGTGGCGCTGCGGGGATTTTCCCCGCAGCTGCACACCTGTTGGTCGTTAGATAATTGGTGGCTTTAGAGGGACTCCCAGCCCGAGCACTCATTGTCGGGTCATTGTTGCTCCTTGCAACTGCCATGTTTGTTTCTGTCATGGTTCTGTTCCTGTTAGTTTTTTGCCACAGTCATGGTTTTGTTTTGCTACTTTGGATTAGTTTTGGTTGTTAGCACTTTGTTTGTTTTGGATTCAGTTTTCTCTGTGTTTTATTAAATACAATTCGTCAAGTTCACCCTGCTCCTCCCTCCTGCCTGCTTTTTGGGGTCCAACACCACCTTGGTTACTACAGTGGATAATTGATCAGGTTATCAGGTTACAGGTTCTCATTATTTGTGCATGAAAGGGTTAATCAGCAGTAATTTATAACTATGAAAATGGTTTGAAAGGAAAGCATTTGTTTTCCTCAGTTGCTTCTGTACATTTCTTAGATCAGAATTGAATTTC
The DNA here is from genome assembly GCA_901007745.1 of Hippocampus kuda. Lineage (NCBI taxonomy): Eukaryota > Metazoa > Chordata > Actinopteri > Syngnathiformes > Syngnathidae > Hippocampus > Hippocampus kuda. The sequence goes on from CAAKHF010012930.1 coordinate 120,422, forward strand.
TCAAAACTGCTTGTTCAATTTTCACACGGAGAGCGTCCCATTTAGACTTTTTTTCCCCTTTGTTCCGTGCAGCGCTGTCTTTTCCTTTCTGGATCACAATGACATTTTTTTTCTTAACAAATTATATTGCAAACAGGCAAAGAGAAATGTGAATCTTGTCCAGTCTTTTGCAATCACTCTTCCACATGCACAAAGGTATAACTTTCAATTTAGAACACTGAATTTGTCCCCAAAACTTAAGCGACATTTTCCATCAGCGACATCCCCCAGAGCACACCATCGTATTGACAACAACATGACTAATTCGTTGACTGTCTTATCCGTACACAGTGACACCAAGTCTTGTTGTTCTGATGGCACTGACATAAATATGTATATTATGGCTTTTGCAAGAGAACCATGAGGTTTTAACATTTGCATATAGCGTTTTGAGGAGTGTACTTTCTGCTTTGCAAATTTCATTTCAGAGCTGTGAAATATACCAAAGCGACCGAGATAAAAGATAAAAGAAAAGATTTCACTGTTTGCAGAGAATCGATATAATACTGAGGATCCCCTTTTGAATTGAACTACTAACATTGAGATGCACCTTAATAATGAACCACTTTCAGAGTCAGCGGTTACTATAGTGGACAGTTTGTCGCGTTATCAGGTTACAGGGTGCATAAAATGGTTAAAATAGTTTGTATCAGCAATATAGGACAGAATCTACCTCATGGAAGACTGACAGACAGACAGACAGATGAATGTGCATCTTTTTCTCTTCAGCGCTTTGTCTTCTCTTAACAGCCCTTGTTCAGGTCGCTGCTTCTTTCGTAATAAATATCCCAGAAAAAGCCATTAAAAAATGACCTATTGTTGAACCGGTTCTTCACATTTGGTGCTAAAGCAGCGAACACTTCCCTTGCTAAATATTCAATCCAAAGCAATGCGGTGCCTCTGGGCAGCTGCACGCAGTCATTTGGCAAAGTATGACTAAACATAATAGTATAAGGTCAGGATTCTTGTCACCTTGTATTTTGACTATGTCGGAATTATTTTGGACACATTAGCCGCCAGAAAACACACTGCATGTAGGATTCAGAGGAAAGTCAGCCAGGCACTTCCAGTTTGAGTAACACCATATAGGTGCCATGCTCATGGTGACTCATGAAGAGGCGGTAGTAAAGCAACATTGACACTGTATTTCTCGCAGCCACGGAAGTACTTTTTGCCCAAAATGTAGTGCGCTGTAGGTTTTGGGCAATTTTTTTCCCACCCCTCTGTATTCAAGTCTTGCTCAGTTTTCTCACATTCTCTGAATGACAAGTCACAGGGCTAAGGTTGTGTCCCAGAGGTTCAAAGGAACATATGGATGCCAGTGTGTTTCCTCTCAGCCAGTCATGTTGAGTATTTAGTCGCAGTTCAGGATTCGCGGTTCAAGACTTGCGACTCAGGATATGTGGTTCAGGATTCGTGGTTCAGGATTCGCGTATCTTGAGACTCGCGACTCAAGATACGTGGTTCACAATTTGCGGTTTCCGATTCGTGGTTCGAGATTCGCAGTTCGCGATTCACTATTCGTTGTTCGCTAGTTACGGTTCGTGATTGATGATTTGTGGTTCGCGATTCGCGGTTTGAGATTCGCGATTCCCGATTTGCGGTTCGCGATTCACGGTTCATGATCCGCGGTTCAGTATTCGCGGTTCAAGATTCGTGGTTCAGGATTCGTATAATAATAACTAATAATAGTTATTATTATTATTATTATTATTTAAACACAATGTCACATATTGATCATCCAACCATCCAACCATCCACCAACTCTTTAGGGATGTTGGTGGGTTCAAAAGTTTGAGAAGCGCTTTGACTAATGACCTCACTTGTCAGGTGTAAATGTTAACCCTATTTCCACTTTCTTCACTAGAACTGACGTGTGATTAGCACACGCCTGCAAATCCTGCGTCAGTGCTCTCGTATGGGCCAACACACACCAAGCGCACACGTATGTCATCGGTCGGAGACGTGCGATATGTGACAGCCTATTCCTGCGGGAGGCTGCGAATCAAGCCTCATCTCACGTCGCTCGAATAATTGTGTCTAATTTCGTTCGTACCTCATAGCGACGTGTCATTTACAATGTTTGCAGCCTGTGCCGTTGGGTAATCTCCTATTAATTGCTAAAAGGAAGCCATCTGTGGTGCTGCGGTTGATTTCTGGGAATGGTAAGAGCTCAAAATGCATAATGCAACCATTCTAGGTTGATTGGCACAATGGTATCGTGGCACCGTCACGCCTGCGGCTTTGATAATTCAATTCTCTGCTTTTGCTTCTTTCTCTGCGAAGCGTGGCGAGGGTCCAGCTCGTGCAATCAATAAGCAGTTGGTTTCCCATCTGACCATTCTGGTACTAAATGGACTCAGTCTTTCTC
>CAAKHF010012938.1:0-16269 GCA_901007745.1 Hippocampus kuda
GGGATAGGCTCCAGCATCCCCCGCGACCCTAGTGAGGATAAAGCGGTTCGGAAGATGAATGAATGAATTAATATATATATATATATATATATATATATATATAGAGAGAGAGAGAGAGAGAGAGAGAGAGAGAGAGAGAGAGAGAGAGAGAGAGAGAGACAGACATACACATACACACACTCACACATGCACACACGCGCACACACTTTCTAGCTCTCGGACAGGCTAACCTCGCGTCACTCACTCAGGGTGGTATTCTGTTTTTTCTTCTTTTTTTTTTTTAAATCTACAAAGACCTGGTACGCGTCAGGATGTAGATTTAACCATGACTTTGAAGGCGCATGTATAATTATGTGTGTGTGTGTGTGTGGGGGGGGGGGAGACACTCCGTCTTTGGCATTTAATGACATGTGTTGATGTACTACTGGTGTCATCGAATAATGTTTTAGCTTTTGCCAATTGGAAGTTCTAATTGGTATCATGGTGAATACAGTAGTTGTTTTGAGTTGAGATCAGAACCCTTGAGTAATACAGTATGTTAAATTATTTGTCTGAAAGATTTTATAAATTGCTGGATCATGATCTATTCGTTTTCTCTCCTCATCAGGCCAGTGGACCTGGATCTTATCTGTGCAAAGACAGTAATTTGCGAACCAAAGGAAGCTTTTGATTATTTTTTTTTTAATTCAGCGTCCTTGAGAAATATTCTGCACCAATGGTTTAAACTTGTTTCATAGCTTTATTATTTCCATCCAAGAAGCCATCTCTTGATTGTGCAATTACAAAAAGGGTACTGTAATATTAAGTGATACACTGCAAGCTCCAACGTATTGTCTCCGTAAGACTGGTTCTACGGAAAATAACCGCGTGCCACGTAAACACACGAATCAAAATTCAGAAGTTTTATTTTGAAAAAAAATCCGCTTTCGCTGGGGAGAGCGTGGTGTTCATTCCGGTTAACTCGACTATGGACAGAAATCGGACGTTGCAAGACAGGGCTGTGAATCAATGCGCGTATTCTGAAGGTTTGCTAGAGTTTACCTGTTTGCATTGGCTCGGGTTGAAATTAACCTCGCGCTAAATGTTGCAGGAAATAGGCGCCGATTGTGTTCGCATTTCCACTCATTGTTTGTAGCTAATGAAGGGCTGTCTGGAGTCGGACTGCGGTAGTGTTTTGGGGGCTAACCTTAATTTGCAATCGAAGACCATCAACACCCCTGTTGAATTATTGCACCAAACCCCTGAGACAAAAGTGTGATCGCGACGGAGACTTTTCCCAAATTTGGGTGAAAGAACTAACCGCTAATGCTACATAGCTCGAGTTAGCTGTATCACTTGCGCGTCCTCGCGCCTCTGCCACGGAGCTGTGCGGAGATCCACTTCCACGTAACGTCTGCCTTGCAGTGTTCCACTGAGCCAGCTGGGCTAGGCCACGTCCTTCTTGGACTGACATTGGGCGGACTTTGGGGAAGATGTCCAGTATGCGGAAGGAGGACGACGGGGAATAAAGCGTGAGAGATGTGAGAAGTCTTGATCGTTTATGATCTTCGTGTGGGGTTTGTGTTTCTGAGCGGTTGCCGCATACGCAAGGCATGTCACGTACACCGGGGAAATACTCTCTTTGAGCCACAAGGTTAAAAGCTGAAGTGACAGTTTTAATTTCTGTTCGGACATGATCGGTTTCGGCGCAAACCGACGCGGGGGCCGACTCCCTTCCTTCATCCTCATCTTCCTCATGGCGATCATCGCCATACTGGCTTTCAACTACTGGACCGTGTCCAACAAGCACGGTCGCTTACTGGATGAGTTGGTCGAGGTGCAGTCGCGGGTGAAGCGCACGGACGCGGCGAGGAGTCGCCTGGAGAAACGCAACTCTGAGCTCATAGCGCAGGTGGACACGCATAGGAAGCAGCTGGACAAGAAGGATGGAGACTACAGCGTCATGGAGGGCAAGCTGCAGGCCCGAGATGCGCTCGTCAAAAAGTGCACCGACGAAAAGGTAGTTTCTCCCGGAGCTATGTCCTCCTTTTGATTTCGCACAAGTCCGCCACTGCAGTAGTTGTCGTGCCACAGTATTTATTTAGCCGTGCTTATTTGTCATTTGTATTGTCCACGTCCAAATAAACAGAAGGTTTCACTGTGAAAGTTCACAGTCACCACATGTCCCCCCCCCTACCCCCCACCAAGTTCCAAATTGTTGCTTGGATGTAAAATAAAATTTGGACTGCTTTTATGAATAATTAACGTGAAGTTGAAATATGATTCCCTTTTCTACATTTTTCAGTCTTACAATTCAACAAGTGGGATCATTTTGCTAGTTGTCATGACACCTGCAATTTATTTCCCAAGAAATATTTATCCCCACAGGATGAATAAAGTAAATCCAATCGATTTCATGTAATATTTTTGGCTTTTGTAGATGTATTTACCAGGTTTTGTGCATGATTTATAGTTTTAGTCAGACATTATGGCTGGATAAAATTGTAATTTGAATCTCATTGTACCCTTAGGAGTACAATAGCATATACTCATTTTGTATGCTTGACCCTTTGTTTTATACTTTTGCACAGACTGTATGTTTTTACAATGGAAAAGCAACTGTCGGCACCTTGATGTCAACTGATTAACCTTCTGTTGTTGCCAGTACATCATAAATTCACCCTTCAGAGATAGACCTACACAAAACCCATTTAAAGATTTTCCACCCCCAACACACAGACCAACAGGTGGATGGACAAACAAAGACATGTACTTCCTTGTTAGCGTCTTGCCAAGTTTGTTCAAGGTTGCGGCACCTTTCACTCAGCCATGAACGTAGTGTTTTCAAGACCACATAACTTGCAATCTCCCATGGCACTAATTTTTCATATGATTTGGTCACCTTTCCCTAATAGTGTAATAACTTATACTTTACGCACACTTGGTCTGCTCAAATATTTGATATGTTTGGCTTTATTATGGTGGGGCTCCGCTTTAAGGACGAAAGACGTTCTGGAACATGGCCACAATTAGTTACAGTACACTGTTTACTTTCGTTCTGGAGCCCCATTAAAATACGTTTGTTCTGAATGGGCTGGCCTGCCTCAAGGTACCCTCCATTGTGGGGTTCGTCAACTGTTAGACAGTTTTGTGTTGTCATAATGACTGGCTACAGAGGAGATCTATTGTTCCCCTTTATGACATGAATGGTTCCCTTTATTACTTGTGTCCTTGTTGTGTTCCTTTAGTTAGTAGGTACCATGAGTGAATGTGTTGCGGCGCATTTAGTTAGCTCCCTCATTGTTGCTTATGACTGGAAGCAAGTGGTGAATGTCTGTTCTTGCCTCTTCTGAAGAAAAACTCTATACTTAAGTCAAGTGCGTGTCTCAACCTAGTGACTCGTCATCACCACAATACTGTAAAATGCGTTGTACTAAGGTAAATAACAAAGATTGTACACAGTGGCTTTGATAAGAAATTTAACTCTTGATTTCTGGTCTGGAAACAGAGTTAGATTGCACATGACATAAAAAGTGGTAATTGCATTAGTGGCATCACTATTTACAGGTAGTTCCAAGTCACTTTTTCATATTCATGCATCTTTAGGGCTATTCTCATGTGTTGTGATGCCACTTTGGCCCAGCCAGTTCTTTGCTGTCTCATACATCTTGGGCTGTTGTCACTACTGAATATTTTTAGAGTCCATTATTCTCTTGGTTATTCCATAGATGAAGTGGATAACATTTTATTTTGCATTAAAGTGCAAACAGCTCCAATGCAAACTGAAGATCATGGATTGAAGGAAATAGTATCACATCATCTACAAAAAGCAGAGAGGTAGTACTGAGACCACCAAATCGGAGGCCCGCAATGCCTTACTTTAGCAGTTGCTAGAAATTCTCTATCTAAAAGTTATAAACAGAATTGGTGACAGAGGGCAGGCTTGGAGTCCAATGCTCAGTGAAAACGAATTAGACTGGCAATGCTGACCAAACTCTTTGACACCGGTCGTACAAGGATTGAACAGCCCGTCCTCGGGCGTCCGATACCATATACTCCTGGAGCACCCCGCACAATATTCCCCGGGGTACACGGTTGAACGCCTTCTCCAAATCCACAAAATGCATGTAGACTGGCTGGGCGACCTCCCATACAACATTGAAGACCCTGTTGAGGGTGTACAGCTGGTCCACTGTTGCATGGCCGTCACGAAAACCACCTAGAGATAGATTCTGTAGTCAGGCATGAGACCGCCATATCACCCCAAACCTTTTGGCCCCTCCCACAAGTGGTGAGCCCATGGGAAGGGGAACCCACATTATCCTTATGGGCTGAGCCCGGCCGGCCATTTTCTGAATCTGAACTTTTGATGGTATTATTAAAATTAGATAATGAGATCCCTGAATTCCTTGCAATTATATGTTGTTCTTAAACAGTTGGGCTATTTGTTCACAAAGGGGTGAATGCCACACTGTCCTTGATTGTGACAACTGGGCCTTTTGGGGGTGCTGTTTTTTACACCCAATCATGACACTCAGCTTTAATGTTAATTGCGGTACTTTAAACATTCTTCAGAGGGTGGGGGCGACGACAGAGGAGGCTCGGTCCCCCCAGGTTTTGTGCTTGGTCATGAGGATGGTGAGGAGATTTGCATTTGAGGACTGGAGGTGGAGGAAGCAGTGTATGAGTGGAGAAGGTCGGAGGGGGCCTATATGTGAAGGGCTTTATAGGTGAGTAGGAGGACTTTAAATTGAATACGCTGGCGAACAAATGGAGCTTTTCAAGGATGGGGGTGATGTGATCATGGGAGCGGGTGTGGGTGAGAAGGCAGGCGGCGGCTTTCTGGATGTATTGTAGTTTATTCAGGAGTTCGAAGTTTGTGCCACAGAGGAAACTATTGCAGGAGGCAATGAAGGTATGATGAGGAATTGAGTGGTCGTGAAACAAAGTGAGGGGTGGAGGCGAGAGATGTTCTTGAGGTGGAAGAAAGATGGTGAATTGGGTGATGTGTTGTACGAAAGAGATATTATTATCAAACAGGACACCAAGGTTGCGACAGTCAGAGGACGGGGACGGGGTGGAGTTGTCAATGGTGAGGTTAAAATTAGGGTGAGGGAGTATGGACCGATGATAAAAAGGTGAGATTTAGAGTAGTGGAGAATGAGAAAGTTTGTTGGTTCCAGGATTTAATATCAGAAAGACAGACAGGGTAGAGTGTGTTGTTGGGGATGGATTTGGTGGAGATGTGCAGTTGAACGTCATCAGCGTAGCAGTGGAGGCGGAGAACGTGATGGCAAATGTTTTGGCCAAGGGGGAGAAGGTAGAGGATGAAGAGAAGAGGACCAAGCACAGAGCCTTGGGGGACACAATGAGACAGGAGGTCAGTGGAGGAGGAGCAGTTGTTGATGTGGATGAATTTTTGCCTGTTTGAGATATGAGTAGAGCCAGGTGACGACATTGTCGGTGATGTTGAAGAATTGCAGGTGAGTGAGTAGGATTGTGTGGTTCATGGTGTCAGAGGTGGCGGTTGGGTCAAGGGGAATGAGGATGGAGAGTAGGTCGGAGTCGGAGGGGAGGTGGAAGTCATTGGGGATTTTAAGGAGAGCGCTTTCAGTGCTGTGTTGTGTGCGCAATCCACATTGAAATTGTTTGAAGAGTTCGTTATAATCGAGGTGGGCTTCGATTTAGTATATGACGACACAATCTAACATTTTCTACAGAAAGGGGAGGTTGGAGATGGGTTGCTCATGTTGCTGGTCCCTCTCTCCGGAATGACCTCCCACTGAACATTCGGCAAGCCCCCTTGCTGCCCATCTTTAAAACCCGCCTCAAAACTCACTTGTCTTCTTTGGCATTTGACTCAGCATGACTCATATTTGATCTTAGTTTTACTGTTTGGTGCCTTCTCCCATTTTATTACTAATTTATTGCTTTATTGTTATATATATGTTAGTTGCTCTATGTACAGCACTTTGTATGCAGCGACGGCTGTTTGAAAGTGCTCTATAAATACAGTTGAGTTGAGGGTTGAGTCCGGCTTTTTTGATGATGGGGTTTCAGCAGCCAGTGTGAGCGAGGTAAAGTTGAGGGAGGAGTTGACAATGTTGGTGACGAGGTGAAAGATGGTGGGGAAATCAAAATTTTCAGACAAAACGAACTTGGTTCCTGCAGTAACCCTATGATCTCGCATGGTGCACACGGGTGCTACGGCACCCTGATTTGGAATCACTGTCTGATATAATTCATTTGACGACTTCTTTTGCCAGTTAGTTAGGATGACTGCCAAATTGTGAAAAATAAACACATTTACAGTTGTGGTAATACAGCAAGCAATAGGCCAAATGCTTCTAGTGCTGTGCGAGTATGGACCAATAGGGGGCGAGCGAATGAGGGGAAATTGTGCTGTCTGGCATAGTTCACATGGCCTCGTATCAGTAAAAAAACTGATACGAGACAAACAATATAACCAGTATAATTTAATGTTGTCATAGTTTGAACTAGGGATACAATATGACGCATTTTTATTTTTATGTAATAATAAAACAGAACACAACATAAAAGCGTGCCATTAATACAACCGTAACATAACGTCTCAGTGTACTTGCCTTGTTGGGTAATCACTTTATTTATAGAAGAAGAAGAAGAATCGGCTTGTAATTGTCAAGATTTGAGACAATCCTTTCTTGATCTCCAGATGGGACATTTGAGCCTTACTAGGCAACGCACCACAGATATAAGATTAATTTCAAAAAGTAAATAATAATGTAAGGGGAAAACGTGCTTTAGAGTACAATGGCCTTTCTTTATAACTTTTTGTTTTCTGCCTAGGTTAAGATGCAGGGTGATTTCTCAACTCAAATGACAGAAATCCAAAGGCTGAAAGGTAAGTCAAGCAAATGGCACAACCACACGTATTGAACAGAAGACCTGAATAACCTGCTTATGCCAGGTACCAGATACTATGAATTAATAACTTGAATGTATTGTATTTGTGTGTGGATAGAGCAACTGAATGATTTGAAGCAGGAATTTATGAAGCAGGAAGATCAGCTAAGAGACGTGAAAAAGAATAGAACCACCTTGGAGAGAAAGCTGGAATATGAAAGGTATGATAATGACTTCTGCTCTGTGTTTCTTATGAACTTGCAGTTTTTTGAACTGAGACACTTAATGTTGTCCATAATGAACAAATGAAGAATCTATAACTTCCTGAAGCCATTTGTTGTGCACATTTTGAGAGCGAAAAGCAATGGTGCCGCAATGATGCCTTGCTGCAGTGTTCAATCAAATTGCTCCAATGTCATCACTGTAACGCCAAATTATTGAGAATTTCATGTCATGAATCGGCTTTCTCATTTATAAACCAGCCTAATCGGTTTAAAGTTGTATTCATTGCTGTTGTTTAGAGTCATGTATAATCCTTGATTGACACTTGCATGTAATATGTATTGCCCAGTTTACAGTGTGGGCGACAGATTGCACAGCTGAAAATAGAGTATGAAGAATCAAAGAAGACGCTAGAAGAGGAAGTTGTAAAGCTAAGACAAGTTAGTATTTGCTCATAAACTGCATTAATCTGCTTTTTGTGTATAGTGCACAATGTAATGCATTTTTTTGTATTTTTGGATTAAGTCCTGCTTAAGTCACAATGTGCAATTTTGTCTGTCGTCTGGCAACTTCTCAGAATGCAATTGACAGCCAAAAGGGCATAGTAGCTGGAAGACATGTTGAGGGAGCGCTGGGTCTGGCTCTGGCTGAAGAGCGCCATACAGTGGAAACTCACCGACATGACAGTCCAGATTTAAAAGGTACAAGCTGCTAATCATTAACTCTGAAAACTATACAGTACAGTAACTAAAATTTTCGGCACCAGTCAAAACTTGCAAATTACTATTGTCCTGTGTACTGGTCATCATATTGTGAATGTGTGCCCAAACGTTTTGCTGGATATTAAGTCATTTGTGTGCTGTAGAATGCATTTCACAATAACCAGGTTTTCAGAACAAAGCATTACACCTATTTGTGTTACTAAGGATTAGTAGAAATCGGCATCATGTCCTGTGTTTAGCTTGATTATTATCTTGTTGTTTTGTTGTCTGTTTGACAGGGAAGAAATTTCATCTGTGCTGTATGTTGCACATACAGCGCATTTGACAATAAAGTTGACTTGACTTGATTATTTTGTCTCAAATGGCCAGTTTATTTTTCTTTACTTACACTAACTGACATTTTCTATTTTCTCTGACAGATGTAATGGGAAAGCCAGGCAGTGATGCTGGCATGCCTGGTATTGAAGACAGTGAGGTGGGAAAACTTGATGAAGTGCAATTTGGTAAGTCAGTCAGTAGTTGGTTGATCTGTGGAAATATTCTTCGAAATAAATGTCAATCAAAAAACATTACAGAACAAAATTACAGGACACACAGCGTACATTATAAGTATTCTCTTGCCTGCATAGTGTGGTTATGCACTTGAAAATTTCCATTATCTTTCCAAAATGTACCACCTTTTTCGATGTTATTTCTGATTTAGCCTCTGCGTTTTTCGACAGAATTGAAGAAGCCAGCCATCACTCTGAAGCGTGACGAAGCCCCTGATGTGGTTCTGGGTGCTGGTGCTGGACCGGGCGTTGGGGCAGCTGATGGCCCAGGGGCACAGGGCTTATCTCTCGACCAACCCCGGCTCCAGCAGGACAGAGGGGAAGGCCAGGCAGCTGTGATAGCCGCCCCAGGTGTCATCAACCTAGCAGACAAACCAATAATATTTGAAGAAAACAAGTCAGATATCAAAGCAGATGAAATGGGTGAACAGCAAAAACAACTTCGAGGTAAAATCATTTGAAAAAAAAAATCATGTATTTGCACGTGTTGGGGCAAACGTTTTTTTAACGGGTTTGGAGTCATTCATGCAATTTTGTAGCCATATAAGGTAAATCTATTTCTTGTCCTGGTCAGCCCCAGATGTCAAAGGTGCAGGTGAACGTTTGAAGGGGATTCCATTGCCTGCCAACCCTGCCCAGGTACCCAACCCCATCCAACCACACCACAAAGAACAAGTTCCAGCAGGGGCACTCCGTCATCACCAAAGTGAGTATGACCCAAGACATTTTTGAAAAAAATTTTAAACAAAATAATTGGTTTTGAATGGATGCTGTAAGATAACCTTGCAAGTACAACAATATTATTGGATGGTGGTACACCTATTATGGTTATCTTTACACTCTGCTGCTGCCCTATGTCTGTCAGGTGTGCAAATACAAAGTTGCCCATTGCTGTGTCAATATATCTAATACTGGTACTCTACTATAGTTCAGTACATTTTGATACTTTTGGGGGGCCTCCTGTATTCAGATTGTCTGTTTTATGCTGGTCACATTAATGAATCACAACATTCAACAATTTATACGGCTCTAGATTAGAGCCTGTGGATTATTTCCAATTCTTTTACACATTACGTGATCTTATAAATGTACATATTCCCAGGGGATGTAAACTCGTGAGCACAATTGCAAATCTCAAGAGAGAAAGGAAACCTTTTCATTGTCCATCATCATGATGGATTCAAAATCCAAGTGAGGATTATTAGCCCTTCTGTCCAGCCCTTCAGACTTAAGGATCACACTGAGGGTACTGGTTTGAAGAGGGGACACATGGCACTTCCCAGAAGATCCTTTACTACTGCCTGGCTTCTGCTCTGCAACCAGTTTTCTCCTCTTTCCCGTTTTGTAATCGTATTTTCTTCTGCCTGCTGTCAGTATCCTGGAAACAACCCTCCCATCATCTGTTTTTCCTACCATTCTTCTGCATCTATCTCTCTATATTTGCACCCATTTTTCCAAGATCCACCAGAAAATGTTGTTTTGTTGAGGCAGCGTAGCAAGAGTAGCTCCAAATATTGCCCGTTTTGATCGACTCTGGAGTTTTACCCTCACCTGGTCGGTTCAGACAGCGAATGAGGGTAGTTTATGACTTAGGTGTACTGATGTGTTAGCTGAAAAAACATGATTGCTGCCATCTGGCATGTTTAAATCCCCAAGATCCAGAACAAAAATATGTCCATTATCACATTTTATCATATAACATATATTAGTATTTACCATCTGTAATCGTGGTATTTTTTTTCCATCACTAAAGGAGAAAAGCCCTATTTAAGCCTTTGGCTCTGCATTACTTTTCAGGCACCAAATTGTATTGCAAGTAGACCATGATGAAGCTCTACTTGCGTGCCTATCGATTGGTTAACTTATCCGCCTTAGTACTGAAGACCCGGAGTTCAAATTTGGACTCCAGCTTTTCTGTGTGGAGCTTGCATGTTCTCCCCGTGCCTGTGTGGGTTTTCTTCCAAGTATTCAGTTTTCCTCCCCCGTTCCAAAAACATGCATGGTAGGTTAATTGAACGCACTGATTTATCCCGAAGCGCGATTGAGAATGTGAATGGCTGTTTGTCTTATGTGTTCCCTGTAATTGACTGGCAACCGGTCCAGGGTTCGACACTGCCCTTCAGTGTTTAGGTCAAACAAAAAAAGTCAAGTAAACATGCATAGTATTTGATTCAGTGAAGTGCAAATGGTGGGCTGTATCAAACAAAAGCAGATCTCAAGTAGAACAAAAAAAGTCACCGTAGTAAAACTTCTTTAATTAGCCACTCTTTATCCATTCATCTCCCCTTTCTGCTTCATCCCTGAACCCTTCAAGCATTTACTATGCAGTATTTCAACCACTCCTTCTGTCCATTTGCCTTCATTTCTCTCCCTTCCTGATGAGGCCCCCTTCTCTGCCTCCTGCAGGCCGGTTCTTTGACGAGATCGAGTCCCCAGTAGATCCGCAACATGGCTCTAAGCTAGCGGACTACAATGGGGACGATGGCAATGTGGGTGAGTATGAAGCCGACAAGCAGGCTGAGCTGGCCTACAATGAGGAAGAGGATGGTGATGGTGGGGAGGAAGACGTTCAAGGTGAGCCAGGCAGGGGGACTGGACTGCTTGTCCAGATGTGTATTCACCATTCCTCACTTGCTCCCCCTCACCCCACTCCTCTTCTGCTGCCAAACCTCCCTCTAGCATTTTCCCCAGCAGTTTGTGCTTAGAGTAGCTCACATTGCCATGAGTTTGGTCCTTGAATCCATCATCAGTGCGTAACATTGTGTTTCTGGGCTCAGAGAAGAACTGCAATGCATGCAATCCAGATTGAGTACAAAGAAAGGCACAGGAATGATCTCAACACATTTTCTCTGACGGAGGAAAACCTGGGTTCGGGGAATGTCTTGCCATCTACTGTCCGTGCTTCATTTTTAGCTCTCACACCTGCTGAGCTGACCCACATCTAGACAATAATAGCTCAGTTGTATTTGACAATGTCTGTGTGTTCTCCTTGAAACATTGAAATTCACACCATTCTCATTTTTTGGCATCATTTTTTGGGGGGGATGCCTCTGCTTTTGGGGGGATGCAACACATTTGAACCATTGTCTGTGGTTATGTTACCATATAATTTAGATTAATTGTATGTACTTCCCATGCTGACTAATTTGACCATGTTGAACTTTCTTCCAATATGAAATCTTAAGATAATTACAGCATCAGAGTGGTCTTGTCCACAGTAATGCCTACTTCAAGCATTTCTAATTGCTTTTGCCTTTTTTTTTCCCCAGATGATGATGATCGAGACATGCAGGGGGGTCGGGCTCTGGATTATGGAAAGCGACATCAAGCCATCGACATTCTCTGAGGGTGAATTTTGTACAGTAAAATGTCATCCAAATATCCTGACTTTCTTATTTGGACATCAGAATCATTCAGAAATTACATCTTGCAACCTTAGTGTCATGGATCACATCCACAAACAGATTACCGGTACTACTGATGAATTTCAATAATGTTCCCTAACAATACATGCCCAAACAATAAACAGTATATAATCAGTTGACGTATGAATTGGTAATGGTTAGCCTAGGACAATATACAGTAAGTGGTCTAAATATTGACAACTATTTTGCTGTAGGACCGAGTGCCTCCGTTCATAGCGGAGTAGTCGAAAATGGCATAGTTTACAGAGCAACTTTTTATTTTGTTTGTTTCTTTTTGTTTTGTTTTTGCTGTGCTGGGATGTTTCTCAAAAATTTGGACTACAACAATTTTTGGACACTCACAAGGAAGACATTTTTGTTTTCAGTTTACAGTGGTGGAAAAGCCTTTGAAATGCCAAGGACTTTGCTTACAGTCTATTAAATATTTTTTTTGTGAACACACATCAAGTGGTCCTCATCCTCTTTTCTAAATGATCTTACTAATGGTTGTTAGACTCTTGATGAACCATATTTGAATACTTGGAGCTATGCTATTATTGTCCTTGAGTATAAGGCCGTGACATCATGTGAAAGTCTTTGAGTATGAAGTCAAGTACAACTTTATTGTCAAATTAATTACAATTAATGTTTTTTTGCAGTAGTTTAGCTAGAAGTACAATGAATCTTTACTGATAACCATATTTACTGTACAGCTCCTTCATTATGTGTATATAACAGGGTACACTTTTGTCAAAACGTGCTTATTTGACCGTTTAAATTTGTTGAAAAAAAAAGTCCATCCATTTGATCCAACTTTGATGATGCAACGCTCCTCTTGGCTCCACTGCAGACTTGGCTGGTTTGTGTTTGAGAGGTAAGGGGGCGTGTCTGTGTCCATACGGGTATTTACCTCGCGGAGCCTGAGCAGAGGCGGGAAATGGCGTCTGTTAACAACGGTGTGTCATTTGAGAAACGGCTATTGAGTAGATCAGAAATTTAGTTCTATAATACGAAACCCCACTGGTTCCGTTGTGATGGCATTTGGGTCGTGAGCGCATATTTCGAACAACGCCGTGATGTAAGTAGCCATCTGCACATTTGCCTCGTGTTTTATGTAATGTTGGCTGACGACAAGCTAAATATTTTCCTTTCCTGCCTGTGCACATCTGCTAGCCTGAAGCAGTTTCCCCCCGCCATCGAAACTAAGCTGGCTGTATGCTAATAGTGCTAAGCTAAGCAACATAGCTTCGGGAAAGCTAACTTCGGCCTTTCAATAGTACAGCTCATTCTTGGCCACCGTAACAAAATTTCAACGTCACTGGCTGAGTGCCAGTGCGTAAAATAACATTCACCTAAACGTATCGGTGAATAGTTGTCGCGACTCGCAGTTGTGCCTTGTAACTTTCTATGGGGAAAGCGAGCAGATGCATTCCACGACTGAACTTAGGCTGGTTGGTTAGCCAGCTAGTAGGTATATTTACCATTCATGTGTGTAGGTCACTGAAATAATGCTTGCTATGTCTACCTGTCGTGCCGAATAAAACGTGACCGTTCGTTGAAAATTAAATCACGCGCAACAGCGATAATTTACCTGGTGTTACGAGGAACAACGAGTTTAGCCGTTTGACAGCCTCAACCACGATTGTCACGCTTGCAAATCAAACGACATGGCAGTTGACAAAAGGAGCATATCAACCGGTTGTCACAAGTCACTCACTGCTGAATGTATAATGACATACAGTACAGTAGTTTATTTCCTGGATCTCGCAATGCCGCGTTGATTTGCCAGAGCCTATAGCTGGTTACCATAAGCTTGTTTTCCTTCAGGATCTCCTTTTGAATCACTTCGTCCTATATGTAAACGTTGCTAAATTGGTCTCCACTTGACAGCAGAGTTAACATGTTGCGCTGAAGAACCCGGATCCGCGTAACGCTTTTTGTCTTGAAATGTACCTGATAGCCTGCGACTGCAGTTATTTAGGTAGCTGAGATTTGCTGGACTAACGGAATTCGAGTGAAAAATGAATGTGGGTGGGGATGATTTGGTTTGTCTGTGCATACGTTTCAGATGCACGCTTTACTTGCCGGATTCGAATCGGGAGAAACGACAGTGCGTCTCACTCGGTGTTGCCGTGGCTAACGCTTGCTAGCCAGCTCTGTTTGAAGCAGGCATTCTTATTTCCCGCTCGCTTGCTTGCCCCCAGCTTCAGCGATGGGGCTCGCACGTCAGAATATCCGAGATTGATAGCTACAGGCTTCATGTTTTTTTTTTGTTTTGTTTTTACGCAGTATATCGAACCATGGTAGGTAGTAGTTAAATGTGTTGATACATGACAATGGTTGGGCCAAAATCTTTTTCAGTTCATGTCTTCATTATTTAGTACAGCGTATGCATTGTTTGTAACGGGTGGACAAGCATTTTTTTTAAACAAAATATTTAGGCACCATTCACAGGAGTAAGAAGATTCTTCTGACCGATCAATTGTTAGTCAGTGTTTTCCATTTACATAAATGAAGCAGTAGGTGTTTATTTTTGAAACAATGTTTTCTTTGAAATACTTGATGTACTTCCTCTGGATATGTCCAGACACATTTTCAGTCTGCTCCTGTTATGCAAGCACAAGAGGCTGGGCTTTCCTTACAACTTGTGTTCTCTGTCTTAGGTTTTCTTTGTGCGTGAGCCGAAAAAAAATAGAGGTTAAAATTGTAGAGTGCAAGTGTGTGTTTCCCAGATGCATCTGAAGTCACCATTTCAATGTGCAGTACTATGTTTAAATTAAAATAATTTTCCAATCCATACAAAATGCTTACGAATGTGTACAGTAGAAATCTATTGTGGTGTGTGTTTAGTGTACCACTCAAAGTTAAGCCAGCTGCTGCTGCCGTGATGTAAGTGAAATGGGATGTTGAATACATCCAGATGTTTGCAGCAAGGCGAACCAGTCCTAGTAAAGTATACACAGATACGCCCTCCGAGTCTTGGTTATTTTAAATGTCAAAGAAGTGCTTGTCTAACTTTAAAAGTACTGTTTGCTTCGGCTGTTACTTTATGTAATAGTATACCAGACACATTGAAAAGACGTTTGCTAGCTCTGTTTCATAGCATATTACAATGAATAAATAAAATACATTAATACACAGAAGGACAGCATACTACATACAGCATGAACCAAAAACTCTACAATAGGTTCAACAAACCTTATAAATTATAAAAAACAAAGCAATTTTATAATTCAGTTTTGCTGATTTTCTGTCTTCCCATTTTTTTTGTTTGGGATTTCCTGTTTATTGTTTTACTTAGGAAGCGTTTTGGTTTTCTTTCCGAAACAGTTTTACATGTGATTGCTACAACGATGAGGCTGAGAATGCGTAAGGAGGCGTCTCAGCAGCCAATCCCCAGTCTGACGACTCGTCCATCTAGGACCAAGAGAAGGCATTCAGAAGTCGAAGAGGACACTCCTACCAGTGGTGGCAGGGGATTGTTCTCGACTATCAAAAAGTTCATCAGAGGAAATGCTGTTAAGGTAACTTGGACATAGGTTCTTGATGAAAAGTGTATTCTTCTGACCGCCTCCTCAGTTTTAACAGTGTTGGATAATCTTATCTTCTTCCGAACCGCTTCATCCTCATTAGGGTCGCGGGGGGTGCTGGAGCCTATCCCAGCTGTCTTCGGGCAGTAGGCAGGGGACACCCTGAATTGGTTGCCAGCCAATCGCAGGGCACACAGAGACGAACAACCATGCACGCTCACACTCACACCTAGGGACAATTTAGAGTGCCCAATCCGCCTGCCACGCATGTTTTTGGAATGTGGGAGGAAACCGGAGCACCCGGAGAAAACCCACGCAGGCCCGGGGAGAACATGCAAACTCCACACAGGGAGGCCGGAGCTGGAATCGAACCCGGTACCTCTGCACTGTGAAGTCGACGTGCTAACCACTGGACTACCGGGCCGCCCTGGATAATCTTAGTCCTTTGTAAAACTTATTCATTCAAACAGCACATTTCTTGGTAAAATTTATTTTTCGAAACCCATGTTAGATTGCAGTGACTCATTATAGAAATCCATTTTAATTTTCGGTGCGTATTCAAATAGTTACTGTGCGACTGAAGATAGTCAAGTAGAAGACCGTAATTGTGTCTTGCACAAAGCAAACAGTATATTTAAAATATTGTTTTCATGGTTATATTAAATGTTCTGTAAAGCTCATCTCCTTTATTTGCTTTTCTTCTTTCTACCCACAAGCTTGCTGCTGTAGACTGTAAATTTCCCCAGTGTGGGACAAATAAAGGATATCTTAATCTTAAATGGGGTTATTGTAGCTGAAGCTGTTGTTCAAAATGCTATATAAATAAAATTGTATTGAATTATCTTTTAGAGGTGCCAAAATTCATTGTTCCCTAATCAATTATCTCGCAAATCAACAACTGTTTTAATAGAGTAATTGTTTAGAGTACATGTTGTCTTGAGAGGGAAGAAATTTCATCTGTGCTGTATGTTGCACA
>CAAKHF010012954.1:0-11806 GCA_901007745.1 Hippocampus kuda
CCCCCCCCCCCCCCCCCCCCCCCCCACCCTGCCCGCCTCTCCCGGCCGACTCCCCTCCGTTGCCCCCGCCTCCCGCTCCACCTGCCATGCAGCTCCACCCCTGCGCCTGCACGCTAACCTGGAATACGAGTGACAACAGGTGAGCCGTTCTAATCCGACGCGTCTTCCGATTAATCATGGTGAACCGTTCACGCCACCGCTATTTTGCAGATTTAGAACCGTGAGTTATTTTGGAATTTTGACAGTATACGTAAAAAACTATAATTTGATGTATGTCATCACATGCCAGATTGGACCGCCTGATTGGTTGGTTTTGTCCCATGGGCCAGGTGCCCAACCGGTAGCCCGTGGACTAGTCCCAAGTCGATCACAAGAACAAAAAAAGTATTTGTGTGTCTGTGTGCATTTTATTAATATAATACATATTTTTGTGTCCTAAGCATCCTCTCAGTTTCACTTTCACAAAAAAGTATTTAAGCAGGACACTTTTAATCCACTGTGGTGCGTGACCTCCCATCAGCGGAGGTTGTTAACGGTCAGCAGTCTACAATTGCAGCTTGCGATCAGAGCTGTTGCGATATATCTTTCTTTATTATTATTGTTCTCATTCACTTTGTTTCATTTGCGATTCACCGATCGCACTGGGGGAAAAAATGGGAAGCTGGAGCGCCAGGGGAAGCATTTTAAAATGGTACAGTGATTTCCTTTTCACAAACGCACAAACTCTTGTGTCTACTTTGTTGTTATGTTTCGTTCATGTTAGGGGTCGTTATGGCTGTTGATCACGATGGCATGCGTGTGCGTGCGTGTGTATATGCGTGCATGTGTAGTAACGGTCGATCGCGGAAGGTTGGTGGGCTTGAAAAGTAGATCTCCGGTCTCATAAAGCTTGGGCACCCCTGAACTGCACTAATCCAATTAACTGGGGGATTCACTGGAATGTTCAATTGGAGTACTGCCCCCCCCCCCAAAAAAAAACCAAAACCAAAACCCGCGAGCATACGGTTGACATCATGGTGTTTTAATTCCACGCAGGAAGGCCCTTGTTCTATTTATAACCCTCTGCGTCAACACTTGAGTGTGATAACCAATCGGATCCCCCAATGAGCTGTTCTTTGTCTGTCTGTGAGCCAAGCAATGGGGCTTTCGTTTGTTTGGTGTTTGATTGTTCCACCGGGGCTGCAGTAGTCGTTCCATCCAAAGCGTGTCGACATCTCAAGCGACAACGTTGACAATGTTTCGACAGTCCGGACCGCCGATTGGGTGAATCACAAGTCACGTTGCTTTTTAAACAAACAGCTCCGAATTGTTTTGAGTTCTCAAACTTTTTGGGTCCTGGGACCCCTTACACGGAAGGCATTTTCCAAGGACCCCTTCAAAATCCAAACGCCAATTCAGCAAAACTACCACTCTGACAATTTTTTTTCCCCTCAACAACTTCAGCAAACCCTTTCCCAAGATAAAGGCGTCCTATGATCCTGTGAAAGTTGAATGAGGGAACAAAGTTTTACAAGCTAATTAAAAAATATATAAAACTTTATTCTTGTAATACGGCACCTTTTTAGTGGAAAAGTCGCCTTCATTTCTACAAAATAAAATAGGGCTGTATTCTAGAAAATAATACACCATTTGTTGTGTTTTGTGGAAAAAAAGGACTGTATTCCTAAAATATGGCCTTTGTTGTAAAGAAACCAGATTTCGATTATTGCGATGATGCGTCACAATCACATTCGAGCTTTTGATTGGCTGAAATCAAAGGAAGGGAGGAGTCATTGGTTTTACAAGTTTTGTTTATTTAGCATCCAGGGCCCATGACAAATTATTCTGCAGATCCCCAAGCTTTAGCTCGCAGACCACCGGGGGCAGGGGTTGGCTTCCAGGGCCCCCATTTTGATAACCACTGTTCTAGTGTATTTCCACTTCCAAGTTGACTCCTCCTCCTCCTTTGTTGTATATTAGTGTGCTGGCACGAAGGCATATTTGTGTTATGATTTTTTTCTGGAGATTAAACTGTTGGTCCTTGGACGGAAACAGGAACTTTACTGACTCACAATACAGCAAATAGCCTTTGTCTTTGTTCAACGGGAATGAATGAAATCATGCACCTCTTTTAGGCCCAAGTCTCCCATTCTTGTTAAAAATGGCAAAAAGTGTGTGCGTGCGTGTGTGTGTGTGTTCTTTTGCCTGATCTCATCCACACAGGCGCGTAACTACGCACAATGGCATGTGACTCCCACAACAAGTGGACAAAGAGGGGAAGAGGGCCAAAAAAACGGTGCTTGTGTGGGACCCTTTTTTTGTGTTTGTTTTTTGTCACAACCCGAAGGCTCGAAATGTGTTTGGTGCCGCTCCGTCTGTGCCAAGCGGCTGGCTTGCATGTTCCACGCTGCGCCTCGTTGGCCAGGAGTGACTGTCATTTCCTGTCCTGCTCCCGTCTCATTTTTCTCTCTTCCTCTCAGTGTCATCCAGGTCAGCGAGTACGGCATTTACGTGTGCGGCAGCTGACCATTCCTTCTCATTCCCAGAGACAATGGCTACGTTGTCTCACTGCTTTCCGTTTTCAATATGTGTATGCGAGTTCTAATGAGTAGAAATGTGTTTCAAAGATGTGGAAAAGTTTTTATTTTACGCTGTATCGTCTTTTCCTGAAACGTATACCTGTCGATTAGCGCGGATAATGCGGGACGAGTTCTTTGGCGAACACTGTCCCGTAGAAATAACTTACCGTATTTTCCGCACTAAAAGGCGCACTGCATTATGAGGCGCACCTTCAATGAATGGCCTATTTTGTAATTTTTTTCATATACTGGACGCACCCCATTATAAGACGCAATCTACAATGCATCCACTAGATGGAGCTACGGTATGTGAATGGGATGGCTGCATTTTCTTTCCTTCTAAAGCCCTTCTCTGTCTCCTTGAAGTGACCTGCCCATGCAGTGGAGCCAGTTTTGCCGACCGTACTCGTCCACCGATCGGAGCAGTTCCCTGGGCTCCATGGAGAGCTTGGACACAGCTACGCCGGTTACGCAGCCTGACCCCGACTTGCACAATTCACCTGTGGACCCGGCACTCTTCAATAGCCAGAGAGACTCGGCCTACAGTTCCTTCTCCGCCAGCTCAAACATGTCCGACTACGCCACGGTGCCGCTCAGGCCCGGTGACGTGTGCCCCGTGGACAGTTTCCTTCAAAGCCTGGGGCCGACTTGTCCGACCACCGCCACCGCCGACGGAAGTTTATACTACGGCGAGGCCCGGGCCGAGGCGCAGCGAGTTGGTTTGAAGTTCAGGTCATTGACCCGACCCAAGCTGAAGCCCGTGGAGGTCAAAGAGAGGCCCTCCTCCTGTTCTTACGAGGAGGACAGGCGGGTAGAGGACTTTGACGTCATAAGAAATGGAGAATGCGGACGAGAAGCACACACCAATCCCACCCAGTCTCCAAACCGTGGGGACAGTTTCAAGAACAACCCCAGTTGCCCTCATCTTCCAAATAAACATTGCGCTTCCGCTCCAACAGATATTTCCTATGAGGAAAATGCGCCTTCTCCAACCACTGTACCGGCAACTCCTCACGACTTCCCCAAAGTCGAAGAAGGCAGCCAAACCGGACCTTTAGAATGCTTCTATAGCCCAACGGAAGGATGCGCATGTGATATGAGGGGAGGTGTGGACTCAACCACACATCAGTTCTCTCAGGCCTCTGCTGGTTCTGCTTCATTAACTTCACATGCCTCATTAGAGGTTCCTGAGCAGTCTCAAATCAATCACGCCGCCTCTGCAGATATTCATTGGCAGAACGAGCTCGAAAAGACACAACTTCAGTGTTCACACTTGAATAGTAACAACTCCTCGCCAGAACCTTACAGTCAGCCCTATCCCTCAGATGCTCCTCGCAGCCAGTGGTGTCCAGTATCTCCAGGGCCAGCGGAGAGCCTAGAACCGTCAAACAGACATTGCCCGGAGCCGCCAAACCAATGGGGCGAAAGCTGCAGCTCCACCCCCGAATCTGTGTTTTTGGAGGAAGGAATGGGAGTCAATCAGCATCATCACCCTTGGGGACGCTCTGTGAGCGTACCCGAGGACACAACGGGACCATCAACACAGGGCGGGCTGGTTCCTGACCAAATACTCGGAGGAGATTTTGAGCCTCTTAGTGCGGCTGCCAGTGTTGACACGTTACTGGAGGCGCAAAGGGCAGATGAGAGAAGAAGTGGAAACAACTTGAAGGACAGCGTCGCCGTTGACGTTGCCGCGAAAAAGCCAAACCCGTCGAGGAACCATCGGCGAAACCGCCGCCGTAGCGAACGCTTCGCAACCAACCTCCGGAATGAGATCCAGAGAAAGAAGGCTCAACTTCAGAGGAGCGCTGGCCCAGGAGGATTGCTCTCTTGCGGCGAAACCGTTCACGAAGAGGATGGTGCGGACCTCCCTGACGAGTCTGAAGACCAGGGCACTGAAGTTACAGAAAGAGAAACCAGCGCTCAATTTGTTTCGACTCATGCTTCCGCCAAGTGGACGTGCACACCGGAGGAAAAATTAATCCCCTCGATCCAAAAAAACGGTGACAATTCACCATCCACAACTACAGCTGTTCAAATTGTGGAAACCGGTGTTCCAAATTTTGGTGTTGGCGTCCGAGTTGTGGAGGAGCCAGCTCCTGCGGGCCAAGCTCGCCGCTGGCGTTGGACTCCCGAGCATAAGCTCCAACCGGAACCGGAACCCAGCCGACTGTACGGCGTCGTTGGAGAGAGTGTGTTAGGAGTCACCCAGTCAAGGCACGGCGTTTGCGCCTTCACTTCCACTTCCGCACCCTCCTGCGGCCGCTCTGCTTCCTGTTCTCGAGCGGAGGAGTCCGACATCCTCCCATTTGCAGATCGGAGGAAGTTTTTTGAGGAGACGAGCAAGTTTGCGGGCGGATCCAAGCTGTCGGGACTCTCGAGTCCCAGGAAGGGGGAGCAAGGTCCGTACACAAACCAACGGAGGTACTCCTATCAGGGTGGGGTTCAACAAGAAAAGCCCCTGCTTCCAAACAGAGTGGAAGACAGGAGGCCATCAGTATGTAGCAACCGAGACAGACCAAAGAAGGAGAGCGAACAGGTTAGAGAATGGGAAGAGAGTGCAAGGGAGAGAAAGAGGGACAACATGTTGCGAGAAATCGAGATGCAGCAAGAGAAGGAAAGACAGGAAAGGGAAGTAGAACGAGAGAGACTCGGGGAGAAGGAGCGACAGGAAATGGTGAGACTGTGGGAACGGGAATGCCAGATGGAGCTCCAGCTCGAGAGGGCAAAGGAGAAGGACCGTCTCGATAAACAACGAGAAGACGAGATGCGAAGGGAAAGGGAAGAGTTTTGCGGCGGTTCTTTCACGAAAGACAGCAACCGCGGAGAAAACTTCCATCCGAGCCGTAGCACTCAAGTCCCGGCGTCTGGATTCTACTCGGTCGACGAAGCATCACAGCAAGCGGTGCACCAGGGATTCGCGGCGAGGTGCAACACCCCGACACAAGTAAGTCGAACCTCGATGGGCTTTGCGCAGGGGTTGCCAGGTTATCTTTCAGAGGTTGTTGTGGAATCTGCGTCCCCTTTCCAGACAAAGCAAAGCGGCCGAGGGGTGAAGCAGTTGAGTTTGGAAACACAACAGTTCACGTCTATGTTGAAGCCCGTCCGTGTCTGATCCAAATCTAACCCGGATTTGAACTCATGTGAACCGCTTATTTTCAGATATCCTGTGTATAAATAAATCAATACAAATGAGTCAAACAACATCGACTTATTTCTAGTACTTAACTCATTAACTCCCAAAGACGTTTTTAAACGTCTTTTCAGACTTGGTCCAGAATTGGCTGGTACTGAATGAGTTAATTGGATTCTTTTGTGTCATGCTTACCTGTAAATGTCCTTCCAGTATCCTGCCCGGCAACAAGGAACAAGCAAACTCAACAGGAAGTACAGCCTGACTGAGAGGTGAGACGCTTCCCTGATTGTATTCCGTCACCTTTCCGCAAATGGACGCTCACGTCATCTTTGCCCGATTTGTTTCCGAGGAAATAATCCCCGGAGAATTTGAGCAGGTGGTCGGCTTGTTTAGGAGTCGGCAGGAAATCCCACTCGGTCACGCTTGATTGTCGTCCGGCTGGAATGAGCTTTGAAATGTGGAAAGCAAAGCAGTCATCCATACTGAAAATGTACCCCGCTGGCTGGATGGAGGATTTCTATTTATTAGGACGTGCATGACTTCATTCATTGTGGGACTCGGTGTCAAACCCAATTCCAATGAAGTTGGGACGTGGTGTTGAACATAAATCAAAACAGAATGCAATAATTTGTAAATCATGCTCAGCCTATATTTTGATTGGAACACTACAAAGCGATTTCAGATTCAAACTGACACATTTGATTGTTTTTAGCAAATAATCATTAACTTTGACTTTGATGGCGGCAACACGTGCCAAAAAAGCTGGGAGAGGCGGCGAATGAGAGTTGAGGAATGCTCATCAAACACCTGTCGGAACATCTCACAGGTGAACAGGTTAACTGGGAACAGGTTGGTGTCATGATTAGGGATGAAAAAATTCCTGAACCGATCAGTCATTCATTGACAAAGATGACAACATTCCTCAATGTACAATTGCAAACAGGATTTTAGGGATTTCCTCATCCGTCGCCCATTGAAAATGTCTGGCACATTATGAAGTATAAAATACGACAATGGACACTCGTACTTTTAAGCGTCACCACTTAGTGTCCTCGGTCCCCAAACAATGATTGAAAACTTGATTGTTTTCAGCAACTTATCAGTTTGAACATTAAATATCTTGTCATTAAGTCTAGGTTGAACACGATTTGCAAATCCGTTCTGTTTTTATATGTGTTTAACTTTATTGGAATTGGGGCTTCTTTCCAAATTGCCAGGAAGTTTGGCCCCCCCACCCCCCATTAGAGGAAAAAAAACACTTTTTTTCGTATAATTATATGAAGAGTGAAAATCTGTGAAGGTAGATAAAAAACTTTTTTTTTTTTTTTTTTTAGATAGAATGACCCATCACCCCCCACTGTGAACACATTTAAACTTCTTTAAAAGACAATTTCAACAGGATGCCCTCGCCATCCTGTTGGTCCATCAGAGCCTGGACCCCATTTGTCATTATTTGTGTGTGCTTTGGATCTCTTCACACAACAGAGACTACACCGGCTGGAGACTGGAATCCCAGCCCCCGGACAGCATCAGTCGGCATCATCCGCCATCTCGCCAGGCGTCACGGATCCCACAACGGGTGGTCGGCACCCGACACGACTGCAACGGACACACGTTAGCCCCCCTCTCGCAACGGGGGCGCACCATGTCAGAAAACGATCTCCACATTGATGCCGGTCAGCGTTGGTCGCCATCGCATCCCACCGCCGCCAGCCAGACACTAAGCGAAGTGGAGGAACGAGCGGACGGAGAGCAAGACCCGTTGACCCGGACGAAAAAAAAACCTCCTCCGAGGCCGCCGCCGCCCAAGTGGGAGCAATTCCACCGCAGGCGAGCGTCCCACCACACGCTATTTGCCTCGTCCTTGACTGCTCCTCCGCAATACCCCTGCACGGGACAGCAGCACCCTCCTGCTCATTGTACCTCTGAGCCGTCCAGGCAGAGGTCGTACAGTCTCCCGCCGCAGAGACAGGAAGTGGTGGAGAGTTGCCCACACTGCAGCTGCCACCAGCCTCAGACTCAAGAACCCGCCTTCTCCCACGTGCCGCCCGATCGGCATCAGCTCTCCCTTTCCATTGCCCCACCCAGTCCCATGTTCTCAAGGCGGGCCTTCAGGCCTGTGGTGCCGACGTTCTTTGACCAGCACGAGAGGGAGATTGCGGCACCGCCGGCACCTCAGAGCAGGTCAGCTAAAATACTTTGGCTCAGCCCTTCGTTCAACTGCCCTACAGGTTGCCTGTCATCTAGACCGGAGATTTCCATTGCCGCCATATTTTCTGTTTGTGTGATTTTTGTTTTGTGGCGGGCACTAAGATACCGTATTGGCCCGAATATAAGATGGTGTTTTTTGCATTAAAATAAGACTGAAAAAGTGGGGGTCGTCTTATATTCGGAGTCTAGACAGTATACCTATTCACGACGCTAGATGGCGCCAGATATCATTGAAGCAAATGCTGAACTTGACTCCCCAGGCCAAAGCGAACCCCTGTCACAAAGAATAAAAATAAAAATAGCGGTAGCACGAAGAAGAAAAATAAAAAATAGCGGTAAGAAAGAAAAGAGAAGAAAATAATAGAAGAGAGATGAGAAAATGGAGAAACGTAGCAACAATCTGGAGAAAAATGGGTCAAAGATCGGCCAGGTTAACCGGCAGCTGAAGAGAAGTTATGATGTCATTTACATTTCAAAAACCAGAAGCCATTCAGTTACGAATGTGATTGCACTTTAGTTTACATATTTAAATGTTCAGATATTAAGATTTGAATGAGGCAAAATAACATGCTTTTTCTCTCAAATATATTGTTAGAATCATTTGTTTCAGATGTACTGTAATTATTTTCTGTATAAAAATTAATCCGGTGTTCAAAAAGTCTTTTTTTCAAACTTGAGTCTTGAAAAGGAGGGGGTCGTCTTATAATCGGGCCAATACGGTACTTATGTGATGCGCCGCGCCTCATGTCGACAAACGCGCACAACAACAAACCTAACACGGATGTCCATCTAAACCAGAAGCTCCGACGTAGCAGACGTGCTAGCCACACGCTCCAGCGTGCCGCACCCCTTGGTGAATAAGTGTGTTTTATTTTTTGGTGACTGCTTTCATATCATTTGTCTCTCCAGTGAATCAAACAGCAGCCGTCGTCAAATCGAGCATCCTCACAAGCCGCCATCTGGAGCTGAGTGGATGAGAGCCCTGTCTCCAAGAATTCAAAACGGCAACATGCTTCCACCTGCCGTGGCAAATGGATACCTTGGTGGCGTTTTACTTCCTGAATCGCTTTCTGCGCTGGACGACAAGCAGCAGCAGCAGGAGATGTGTCTGGGCTCAAACATCCAGAGTGTTGAGCCACCAAAGGTCCTTGAAACCGCAACCGAGTCAGAGGCGACGCTCAGCCCGAGCCCGACACACAGCCTGGAGGCGGAACTGGATGTCCCTTTAGAAACGGACATCGACGACTTCCAGGAAGATGACGGACTTCCTGTGGAGGAGGAGGCACTCACCAGCGAGCTTCCTTGCTTCGCTTTGCCGGCCACTGTCCTGGAGACGGACATCGACACCTTACCTGAGCCGCAGGCTGATCCGGCGGGCGGTGTCCGGGCAGAGTGCAGCTCCGTGGAGGAGGAGCCGGAGAGTAGCAGGGAGGGGCTGAGCTTGGATGAGCTTTTCCCCCACAGCAGTGAGGGAGAGTCGGGAACAGAAAGCTGGAGAGGTGCCTTCCATAACGCCGAGCACAACACTGACAGTTTGGAGAGGTAACGGGAATTCATTCTGATGTGATTCCCAATTGGGGTCAATTCCGCTTTTGCGACGACAAGAAGGCCCTGCGCTTTTTGTAATTGTAATGTCCTTGATGTCCTCCCCCTGTCAGGCAGTCCGGGGCGAGCTCCAGCTGCTCCTCTTATTACAGTACGTCGGCAGCCAAGGCTCAGCTCTTGTCCCAGATGAAGGACTTGGCCGACAAAGAGCGGGAAGAGGACGACGAGCTTACCTATAAGGTATGCGACCTCGCCGTCACCTCCTCTCACACGACTGCCCGTCTGAACCGTTTTGTGTTTTCTGTCCGCGTTTTTCCGACGTGTAGAGACAGCTGATGGAGAGTCTGCGTAAGAAACTGGGGGTACTGAGGGAAGCCCAACGGGGGCTTCAAGACGACGTCAGGGCTAACGCGCAGCTGGGGGAGGAGGTGGAGGGCATGGTGGTGGGCGTGTGCAAGCCCAACGAGGTGGACAAGTTCCGCATGTTCATTGGTGATCTGGACAAGGTGGTTAGCCTGCTGCTGTCGCTGTCGGGGCGTCTGCTGAGGGTGGAGACCACGCTCGGCATGCTCAACCCTGAAACCGATGACGACGAGAGGGTAAGGAGACAGGAAAGCACATCCATCCATTCATTTTCTACCGCTTATCCGGAGTTGGGTCGCAGAGGCAATAGCTTTAGCAGGGAAGCCCAGACGTCCCTCCCCCCAGACGTCCCTCCCCCCTGCCACTTCTTCCAGCTCTTCCCGGGGAATCCCAAGGCGATCCCAGGCCAGCTGGGAGACATAGTCTCTCCAGCGTGTCCTGGGTCGTCCCCAAGGCCCAGAACACCTCACCAGGGAGGCATCCAGGAGGCATCCTTATCAAATGCCCGAGCCACCTCATCTATCTCTTCTCGACGTGAAGGAGAAGCAGCTCGACTTTGAGCCCCTCCCGAATGACCGAGCTTCTCACCTTATCTCTTAAGGGAGAGCCCGATACCCTGGCGAAAAAAAACATTTCAGCCGCTTGTATCCGGGATCTTGTTCTTTCGGTCATGATCCATAGCGCATGACCAGATGTGAGGGTCGGAACATAGATCGACCGGTAAATTGAGAGCTTCGCCCAGGAAAACACGTCTCTATATACTGAATGGCCTGGTCGATCGTGCTGTCTGATATGAAGTATGCGGCTGGACTAATACTCTGAGAACGCCCAATCCCGGCTGACCTTGCAAAAGGCCGGAACAGTTCGATGACCACAAAAATTTAGTAGCCCCGGTTCAGGGAATGATAGAATCTACAACCTCCACTTGAGGGAAACTGACTCCAACATTGTGCTTCTCTGGTTGCCCTCTAGCTCTCCCTGCTGGAGAAAAAGCGCCAGCTCATGAGGCAGCTATCGGAGGCCCAGGATTTGAAGGACCACGTCGACCGCAGGGAGCAGGCTGTCAGCCGGGTTTTGGCCCGATGCCTCTCTCCGGAGCAGCACAGAGACTACAGGTACAACAAATGGAGGCCCCCGTTGGGGATTTGCCACCCGGCGCTTCCACTTAATCTGTTTTTTAATTCCATCGCTCTTCTACAAACCATCAATACTATTTCAAGAACCCTTTCGAAGAAATAGTATACATGAAGTATACATTAAAAAGTATACTTGAGTATAAGTATATTAGGTGTATTTTTTTATACTACATTGGAACAAATTAGGTTTTAAAAGTGTCCTGTAAATATCTGTCTGTATACTTTTCAGTCCAAGCCAAGTATACCTAAGCATAATTCTATGGAATTGATACAAATATAGTGTTTGTAAAGTACACTTCAAGTATACTGCCTCCAATTCAGTACATTAAAAAAAAAGTTGACCTATACTATGCTTGAATAACCAATGCTAAGCAATTATGCTCACCAATGTAACAGAATGCATCTGTGCTACACAGATTATCCATAGCCAGTTCACAATCAAAAGTTCTCTAATCACATGACCAAAACATTTTAGTATGACAAATTATGCTGAGCAGAAAAGGTGATTATTAAATGTATCAATGTGGGACTATAGCTAGCTTTTGCTAGCTGAAGTTCCTGGCTAAAAATGTTTGCTAGCTTTTTTGTTATTGGGTTTTTGTTTTTTTTTTTTTCATCACTAAGCTAATTGATGTTCAGCCTTTTGGCCACAACTACTGCTTAAACATTCTGGGAGCAGTCGCAGACAAAAGAAAGTCATAGACAGTTGGACATAAAAGGAAAGTTTCCTGGCACAAATTATCAGAGTTTCTGTTAGTGCTTGTGAAAGTTGAGAAAGCCTCTCTGCTTCTGAAATGATGGCTCCTACATAACGGCCGGCTTGTGTGTCCCCCCCCCCCCCTTCCTCTCCCCCCCTT
>CAAKHF010012954.1:11826-30974 GCA_901007745.1 Hippocampus kuda
AAGGCAGCCCTGCTGGTGGAGCAGAGGCAGCTGGAAGACAAGATCCGACTGGGAGAGGAGCAGCTGAGGGGGCTCAGGGAGAGTCTGGGGCTGGGCCTCGGTCTGGGATTGGGAATGTCCGTGGGCTACGGGCATTACTGACTGGATGCTTGGAAGTGACACTTGAAGTAGAGAGCAAAAAAAGAAAAAAAAGTCTTTGTGCTTCTCAGGTTGCCGCACAAAGATTCAAGTTCAGTTCAACCGCTACATGAAAGCACCTGTGCCACTTTCAAGCATGACTTGATGCGAGCTGTGACACTCGTGTACGCATATCTCACTACCAAAGAAAAAAAGGCCTTATGTTGTATTTTTTTTTTTTTGGTGCTTCACATTCAATTGCAGTTTCCTGTTTTGTCTGTGACACCATAGCATCATATCACTGTGTTTTAATTTACTGCGCGGAGTTTGACACGCCGCTCACATAAATGTATAGAAGAGCCTCATGTTTATAATGTATACATTGTGTGTGTATATAGTGGATTTGAATATAGCTGGAATGGCTGGTAACAAATGCTTTTATTTTGTAAACTGCATGAATCTACTCAGTTGAAGTTGATAACTTTTTTTTTGTTCGCCATCATCCATTAAAATTTGTCCCAGGTGCCCACTATCCTGATTTGTGTCAGTGCCGTTGTGTTCCTTCAGTTAACCCGTCACACACTACCAAAATACAAACTCCTTCATTTCAATATAAATGTCAAAAAAATGCTTTTTTTGTTGAGCAGTCTGTTGCAGTTTCGTCTTCATTTCTTACTTTCAGTTGTGCGAGTGCTGTCCGTAAGACACTGAGGAAAGCAGCCAGTCAAGTCGGGAACAAGAATACATTTGACGTCACAATAAGCAAACAAGCGACGTATGTCTGGTTTCAGGACGCCTCCCTCGCAGGGGGCGTGGGAGGGCCGCCGAGCTTCTGTGGCGCGCGGCCTGTCGGCTTTTATTGCCAAGGGAGCGGCGGCAGGACAGCATGCAGAGTGAGTTTGAATTGACGGGACGAGGGAATTCTTTCACTTTTCAGTCAACTGCGATGCCTCTTAACTATTTCTTGCTGCTGTTGATCACGTCCCCCTTGTATTTCTTACCTCAATAGGTTAGTTAACCAATGTCTAGGAGCCGAGCAGCTGTAAAAAAAAGAAACTTTGTGTTATGACTCATACCAGTATGGAGAAGCTCTTTAAACCAAATGTTACGGTGGAAATTACATTATTGTTAAATGTGAATGTTTTGTTTTTTTTGTGCGCCGGTAAAAAGTAAAGCGCGTGATTATGTTTGATTACTTGTTATTGACTTGTATTCCACTCGTAATGGAGGTTGCACTGCCAGGTGGAAGCTCCCGTCGGTCGGCATTCCATACACGGGACTTCCTGCTTGTTTTACGAGTCATCGCGAATACTAACTACTTCTAGCGTGGGCATTGCTGCCGCTTAAGGGAAACATTTTCTCGGTTGATTTGCACTTCGCTGTGTCTTAATCAGGCACAACTGCAAAAAAAAAAAACCCAAAAAGGTCTGTCATGTTAACGGTGGAAATGACCCAAGTACAAATAGCTTTTTTTTTTTTTCCCCCTTGAGTTGAACAATATTTCAATTTCTCCCAGAGTTCTTTTTTTTTCCCCTCAAGTAGAACTTGAAAGTGTTTTTGCAACCTCCGGATGTTTGTCACATGCTCTCCACCTGAGTTCCTCCCTGACGTCTCCTTGATTCCAGGCGTGAGTTCTCCAGCAGGCCGCGTCCTCAACGAGGACCAGTTTAGCTGCTCCATCTGCCTGGAAGTGTTTGTGGAGCCCGTGTCCACGCCATGCGGCCACAGCTTCTGCAAGGCCTGCCTGCAGGGCTACTGGAACCACAGCAAGAAGTTCCTGTGCCCCATGTGCAAGAAAAGCTACACCAGGAAGCCCGAGATGAGCGTCAACAGGGTCCTGGCAGAGATCTCCTCTCAGTTCCAGGGGATGGCGGTGGCCGGCGGGGCCGAACCACTCGGATCGTCCACGCGAGGGTCCATGCTGAATCTGAGTTCGGATCCGGGATCCCCGAGCTATGACACTGGCGAGTTTGCGCGGGCCGGGGAAGTTCCCTGCGATGCTTGTATCGGAAGGAAGATGAAGGCGCACAAGTCGTGCGTCAACTGTCCCGGGTCCTTTTGTCAAACCCATCTGAGACATCATAAAAAGGTAGCGCAATAGTCGTAATGGTAATAGAAGTCATAGTATATTAATATTATTATTAATATATTAATATATTAATTTATTATTATTGTATTAATTTCTTTTTAATTTGTATTATATATAATTATAATAAAAATACAAATATTTTATAAATAAATTATATTTTTATTAGTATTAATATTCTATATTATAACAATATTAATAATTATATGTATTATTATTAATATAATAATATTCCCAATTTGGGAGAGGGCTCCGTCAAAAGCAGCGACTTCCTGTCTGGTGACGCGCGACTTGAATTTTCCAGGTGAAGTCGCTGACGTCCCATCGCCTAATCGAGCCCACCTTCCACCTGGAGGACAAAATCTGTAAGAAGCACGAGCGCCTTCTGGAGCTTTACTGCCGCACCGACCACGCCTGCATCTGCAGCGGCTGCGTGGACACCTCGCACAAATCGCACGATGTGGTCTCCGCGGACCACGAGTGGAAGAAGAAAATGGTGGGTGGTGTTGGAGGAAAGTGGCCTTCTTTCCTCTGCGTGTTCGTTGATTTCGGATGATGAGGATGTTGGTTACCCAAATACAGGAGTCGATGAACAGTACCTTCGAAGCGTTTATTTGCAGAATATTCTGGACACCAATGTTTTACAGACAATGGCTGCGGATCACGAGTGTGTTGGAGGAAGGGATTCACAACATATTTATTTCATCAGAAGGGCGGTACCGAGACTATGGTGCGACCTCGAGACTTCAGTGTCTCCTAAACCGATTCTTAGCTTGTATCAAACCGTCTCTGCAAAGTCTCCAGTAAGCAGTGTATCAAGGCTAACAGGTGGCTCCAAGGACGCGCTTGGTTTCCTGCGCGTGTGAGAATGTTATACAGGCTAGACTACATATGGCGGAAGACACACATCATTGCATTATTATCATCAAATAGTGTTCAGAAACACAGAAGACCACGGCAGAGGTTTCACTCGACTAAATATGATCAGAAATCACCCTTCAGTGGCAAGCGGCATACCGCCGCGCGTGTACTCCGGCATCTTCGCACGCTCACGTGACCGCGTTGTCCTTCTCCAACAGAGCAGCCTGGGAAAGAAGCGGTCCGAGCTGAAGCACCTGATTAAAGAGCGCGGAAAAAAGCTGGACGAACTCAAGCAATCCATTAAGGTCATCAAGGTGAGACCTGCTCAGTCGTCAAGCCATGATGACCCTTACACCATTCCGTTTTCATATGCACGGGTCACTTTTGAGCCGTGCCAAGGATAACCTTGTCGTAAATATCTTATTGAATTATGAACGACAGATCATTTGGCGTGAAAAGCTTGTCTGATATTAACAAATGGATGTTATTCCTTGACCAATCTTGTAGAGAAAAGGGATTGTACCTTATTTAAGCGTTACACCACTCATTTTGGGAGAAAATGTCTACTCTCAAAACAGATACGATGTCCTATTTGATGTAGAAAAACAAACAGCCATGATGATTTGTTACTTTTTCACTGTTTGGCTCTGGCCCGGTGACCCTTTAAAGAGCAACTGGTGTATGCAAATGCGACGAGAACATGTCGTGGAGATCTAGCTGCCAAATGAGGCACAGACACAAACAGTCTGGTCACAAACATTTCCTTGAAACTGCTCACCTTTTTTAAAAATCCTTGCGGGCAATCAAAACAATGGGGGATTATTCATTTACAAGGAAGCTCACTGTGTAAACACGTTCTCGCCCAGCAAGGTCATTCTTGCATTGATCAAAATGTGTTTTCTTTCGATGGCTTCACACTGGTTCATTCTACCGAATATTCTTTCGAACATATAGCGTGCCCCCACCCCTTGCCCCCTCACTGACTCCAAACCAAACCCATTGTTTCCCCTATGTCCCAACTTGAGAACATGGTCATGGTTGCATCTGATTACGTTTGGATAATTCTAGGGCAAGGGTGCCCAATATGTCGATCGGGATCAACTGGTAGCTCGCCGACTGGTCCCAAGTCCATCGCAAGGGGTATAGAGCAGGGGTCTCAAACTCAATTTAAATGGGGGCCACTGGAGCTAGGGTCTGGGCGATGCTGGGCCGCATCAGGTTTTCGTCGAGCACATGGCGCAGTTAGTTAGATTGGTTGAACGTCAGAAACCATGGAAACACAAAAGTGTTTGCGGTGGACATTTAATATTAAATTAAATCAATAAATGATTTAATAAAGTTCGGCTAGTGGCTAACAGGGCGCTAACGCTAACAGGACACATACACATAAAACATAGCTTGTGTGTATGAAATAGTGCTAGCTCCGTGTTAGCGCCTTAGTGTTTGTGGTGGATGTTTAATATGAAATTAAATGAAAAAATAATAAAGTTCGGCTAGTGGCTAGCATGGCGCTAACGCTAACACGGACACATACAGTACACATAAAACTTAGCTTGTGTGTGTGAAATAGTGCTAGCTCCGTGTTAGCGTCTTAGCACCGATTTTCCCCGTGTGATAACGTCAGGTCTGGTATTTGGATCAAAGTGGGTACTTGACACTGCCTTCAACCTCCCCATTTCCCCGAGTTCCTCTTCCTCTCGTGCAGCAAATCCTAGCGAGGCCTTCACATGTGCTCGTTCAACCAGTGCGACCGGTCTGTAGAAAAGCCTCGCGTGCTTTGCTTTGCGCGCACCCGAGGAGTGTCTTTGTGTAGCTTTTAAGTAGCTCCGCCGTGGAGTGCATTCATTGGCGTGGGATTGTTTGTGTGCAAAATCCTGTCGAGTCACTTAGTCATACATTTCTCTTCTTTTCCGAACACAGACCCATGAAAAAGATATTGAGATTGGGTTTTTGAGTGAAGTTTCATAATGAAGCCAAAAATGTACTATAACCTTTACAGGTGAACTTAAAAAGTTTTCAATTTTCAAACTACAAGCAAGCTTTGACTAAACCTCGCTTAACGATCGCCTTCTCTTTTATATGTTGTCCTTCCTCAGGTGTGGTGGATTCTTTGAATAAAAACCTGCAATCGCCCCCTTTCATCTGACCTTATCAAACTCTTGAATGCACAACAGTTCATTGTTGCAAACAGGAAATGGCTGTGCGCAGAAGTCAAATGATAGATCCACAATGTAGACACTGTTTGAGCCTTCCCTTGTGTGCGCGTGCGCGTGTGCGTGCGTGTGTGCATGTGTGTTTTGCAGGCCAGTGCCCAGAAGGAGCTGGAGGAGAGCTGGCAGGTGTTTGCCGAACTGCAGCGCCTGGTGGAGCAAAGCCAGGCCGAGCTGGTGGAGCTCATCGCCACGAGACAACGTGAGGCCGAACGCCATGCGCAGGAGCTGGCGCGAAGCCTGGAGAACGAACTGAGTCAACTGAGGAGGCGGAGCCATGAGTTGGACACCCAGGCCCAGAACAAGGACAAAGTGGTCTTTTTGCAGGTAGGCTAATATCAAAATAATTGACCCTGTCCCCCAACCTCTTTTTATTGCGCATTATCTGCATATAGATGTCAACTGATGGTGGCAAAAGGCTGTTTTTGTCTGAAATGAAGCTCCTCAACTCACTGCAGCCGCCAAATGGCACCAGAGCGATGCTGTCTGCATCGTTTCTCAGTCATTCAATTCATGGATGCGTTTCATCATTCCCATTTGCTCCATGCAGCACTTGGCCACCTTGCCCCCACTTCCCGAGCCCACCGACTGGTCGGCGGTGAGCATCAACACGGATCTCTACCTAGGAACCATCCGCTCGTCCGTCAGTGGCCTTATGGACAAATTTCAGGAGGAGCTGAAGAGGCTTTACGGCAAAGGTGGGAGCGCAGCGCCGTTACTTTTCAAAATGAAACTCCTCCTTTTTGCCTCGTCAATAAATCTTTGTCTTGTACTTTAGAACTCCGCAAAGTGCAGAACTACTCCGGTGAGTCACTTTACATCGAAAAGGGCCACCAGATGGCGCTCACTCACTCACATTCAGTGAGCTTTTGAATTGCTGAGGAGTCCCAAACTTGTTTTTTGTTCCTCAGTTGAGGTCATCCTGGACCCAGCCACCGCCCAGAAGAACCTGGTGCTGTCCGACGACGGCCGCCAGGTGAGGTACGAGGAACGCAAGACGGCTCACTCCGAGGGCCCTAAACGTTTCAGTCCGGCCCTCTTTGTCCTGGGCCGGGAGGCTCTGAGCTCGGGACGCCACTACTGGGAGGTGGACGTGGGCCGCAAGACGGCCTGGACTCTGGGTGTGGCCAACGCTTCGGCCCGTCGCAAGGGCGAGATCAAGCTGAGTCCCGCCGGCGGCTACTGGTGCCTGTGGCTGAAGAACGGCCAGGTGAAAGCGCTGGCCTCCTCCCGCCTTCCTCTCACGCTAACGTCCCAGCCCGCTAAAGTGGGCGTTTTCCTGGATTATGAAGGGGGCCAGGTGTCCTTCTATGACCCCAAGGCCCGCCTGCACCTCTACACCTTCGTCCACAACTTTAACGAAAACCTGTACCCCATCTTCAGCCCCTGCCTCAGCCAGGAAGGCAAGAACACTTCCCCTCTCGCTATCACATCCGTCAAACATACCTGACTTTGATGTGGGTTGCAAGGGGTAGGGTGGGGGGACTTCCAGAAAGTTTCTGGTGGAATTTCAATGGGGACCTTTTCATACCGGTACATAGACATTATTATCATGATTTTTTTTTTTTTGGTCATAAGCAAACATCAATACAAAATCGATAGCTCTCCTTGCCCACAAGTAAGGGCATTACAAGATGTTAATTGATTCCTGTTTTTTCACTCCCCTTTGAGCAGCTGTGTAATCAAAGCTTGCTCGGACCTCAAAATTTGTCTTATGACAAATAGCAAAAAAATAAAATAAAAATTGAGCAAGTAGCTTTTCATAGTGTGAAATAAGGTATTTTGGGTACTCAATCATTTTTTTTGAAAAATTCCCATTAATTTGCCCAAATAGTTTTCCAATTCCCTGAACTTTGCAACCCGACGTTTTCCCGTAATGATGTACGCTTTGGAGCGCAACTGCCTGACACGCCCTGAACACAAAATTCATTCGATGTGGACAACATTCACAACGGGGTCTGACTCTTTCCGCCTCAGACGGACTTCGGAGATCAAACTTTACTGACTACAGGCTCAATAAACGGAACCGACGGTGGTCCCAATGTGTTGACTTGCTTTTGTTGAATAAAGATGCCTTCAGACTTAAGACCGGACAAGATTTGTTTTTTGCCCTTCCGGTGGCCTTTCCGTGCTTGTGTTATCTGGGTTAAGGGGAGGGGGGTATATTTTGGGTCGTAGGTGTGCGTGTGCGTGTGTGTTGCTTGCAGCTGGTTTCATGTGTCAGTGCACAGCAGAGCTTCGAAGCAACTGGTGAGTCTTCGTGACTTTATGACAAGCATGTCATCTGCTTCCTCTTCTTCTCTTTGGTTTCATTTTTGGCATTTCATCTTGTCAGTCAAACTCCCCGTGATTTCAAAGAGCCTGTAATCTGCGAGCCGTCATGTCTTTGAGTTTAAATGTTGCCCCTTTCACAAGGAGGGGGGTGGGGGTGGGGAGTAATATCTATGGCGAGGTGGGGGTCAAACACTAAATTGATAATTTTAGGACTTGGGACTTCTTTTCTGAAAGGTATTTTTGCTGATCCAACATCCTGGATTTAGTTTTCGGGTGGGAGGGCCTTCGTTATCCTTCACACCTGTGGCTAAGGTTAGGGAACTAGAAACACAACCAAGAACACAACAATTAATTTATTGGACGGCATATTTGTATTTCAAACAGATTTGAACCTACTAACAGGAACCTAAAGTAGATGATCAAGAAATCACTAAATCCTCACAAATGTGTCCAGGTCATTCAAAGCGGTCTTCTCATGGTCTAATGTTACCAAATTTTTCTTCCAATTGAATGCACGAAATGTCGTGGGGACTTGAACTCGCTCGATTTTTGTTTTGCCCGAGTAATTTTGGAATCACTTAAAGGTCAAGACTTGAGCGTTCTGACTTGCACACGTGTGACTTCACCGCCACTTCCCAATCTAACCCTCACAACGTCACTGTCACAGCAGGTGAGGAAAAAAAGGGCCGCCCGCCATTAATATGACGCTGCCTCTCCGTCGTGCAGGGATGTCGTCCCCCGGGAACCTCTCGGAAGAGCAGGTACATTGCTCCAT
Organism: Hippocampus kuda; assembly: GCA_901007745.1. Taxonomy (NCBI): domain Eukaryota; kingdom Metazoa; phylum Chordata; class Actinopteri; order Syngnathiformes; family Syngnathidae; genus Hippocampus; species Hippocampus kuda. The sequence continues at coordinate 20,150 of CAAKHF010012954.1, forward strand.
CTGCCTGGATGTTTTCACCGATCCCGTGTCCATCCCGTGCGGGCACAACTTCTGCCAGGTTTGCATCCTGGGATACTGGAAGAGCAGCCCGCTATACCAGTGTCCCATGTGCAAGAAGTCCTTCTACAAGAGGCCGGACACAAGCGTCAATACCGTCCTGAGGGAGATTGCTGAGCAGTTCAAGGAGATGCGGCTGAAGAGTGCGCCGGGGAAGGCCGTAAAAGGGAATAGGTGGACCATGGAAAGGCGCAGGGAAGAGGACAAGGTGCGGCTTTTGGAGGACAACCGTGACGAGGAGATGAAGCTCAAGGGGAAGGACTACAGCAGAACCGAGGAAAGACACGGATCAAATAGACCTCTGGAGGAGCCGACCGAAACTCCGCCGCCGGCGTCTCCGTCTCCAGCTTCTCCTTCCTGGAAGGAGGTCCTCTGTGATGTTTGCCTCGGCGGAGGTCGTCCCAAAGCCGTGAAGTCCTGCCTGGTGTGCCTGACCTCCTACTGCGAGGAGCACCTCAAGTCGCACGCCAGCAGGTTCACCAAACACAAGCTGATGGAGCCCGTGGCCAACATGGAGGACCGCATGTGCCCCAAGCACCAGCGCCTCCTGGAGCTTTTCTGCAAGAAGGACCAGACGTGTGTGTGTGTCCTGTGCACGGAGACGGACCACCGAGCACACTACACCGTCCCCGTGGAACGGGAATGGACCGAGAAAAGGGTGAGTGGAGACGAAGCCCAACGGGGGTATTTCAGGAAGCGGGTCATCTGAAAACTGAGACGAGGGATATGCTGAGTTATCTGTTCCAGACAGCCAAGCAAAAGAGTCAATCAAACTGATTCTGATCAGCTCATCTGGAACCGGCAACTCATAGGAAGTCATTGCCCGCACCCATCGTGTGTTGAGCCTCATTTTTGAAGTACCCCGCTGAGTACTTGCGCTGTTGTTGTTGTTATAGGCACAGCTGAAAAAGGTCCAAGTGGACGTGCAGCAGTTGATCCAGGACAGAGTGAGGAAAGTGGAGGAGATCAAACGCTCAGTCGAGCTCAGCGACGTGAGAACTCGAGCGCACGTTCACAACTCTTCGGGCTTCGAGCTGCTTCTGACTTTGTACTTCTTGGCTCACGATGGCAGGCGAGCACGAAGAGAGAGACGGAGGACAGCATCCAGGTCTTCTCCGAGCTGGTTCGCTCCATCCAGAAGACTCAGGCCGACGCGGTGGCAGCCATCGAGGAGAAACAGAGGCGAATCGAGAGCCGGGCACATGATCTGGTCGCTGAACTGGAAAAGGAGATCGATGAGCTGAGAAGGCGGGGCGTTGACCTGGACAACATGGACAGGACCGACCACATTCACTTCTTGAAGGTGCAGGATGATGTGGAATGCCAGAGTTCTCCACAACAACTATATAACATTGCGAATGCTTCAATCTTTTGCTGCAGACTGGCTGGCACACTCGATTGTTTTACTGACGACGACAAATGTCGATGAAGTGATTCGTTTTTGTTTGTTTGAAAATTGCGGGTGGATCTTCCAGCTTCCGAAAGAGTGTTTCATCGGCGTCTCTTGCTTCTGTAGAACTTTCCAGCTATGAGCACTGCCCCGTCCATCCACGACTGGACCCACACAAACGTTCCCACTGATGTTAGCGTCGGCTTGATCAGGACGGCCGTGTCCAAACTGGAAAGCGCTCTCAAGCAAATGGTGGACAGGCTGGCGGACCGAGGTATCGCGTCCACATTGAGAACCATTCGTTCATTCAAAACGATCTACGATCGACCTTCTTTTGATGTGCAAGTGGCAATCCATGAACAGCCAGCCTGTTGTTAAACACGAATGAAAGTGCGAAGTGTTTAGGGCACGGCATAGGTGATAAGGAGTGATTCCAAATACAGCCTAAATCTCAAACAACATTCAATCCTGTTCTCCTTTTCCGACAGAGATCGAGAAGGTCCTGAAGTACACAGGTATGCTGGATGTCACGCCCCCCCAACCCACCTCTCCCCGTGCCTTCCTTTCATACCCCCGCCCCCGACTAACTAAGCGTCCTTCCCTCCGTAGAGGACGTGACTTTGGACCCGGATACCGCCAACCCGTGGCTGCAACTCTCCCAGGACAGGCGGCAGGTGCGTCACCTGGGGGCGTGGCAAGACCTCCCGGACCACCCTGACCGATTCGACACGGTGGTCATCGTCCTGGGCCGAGAGGGCTTCACCTCCGGCAGACATTACTGGGAAGTCCAGGTAGGCGAGAAGGATGACTGGTACCTGGGCGTGGCCAAGTCGTCCGTCAAGAGGAAAGGCCGCATCTCTGTGAGCAGCGCCAATGGGTACTGGGCCCTCGCCATGAAGAAGGGCCAAGGGTACCGCGTGTCCACCGTGCCGCCGCTCTCACTGGCGCTCAACCCCAAACCCAAAATGGTGGGAGTGTACGTGGACTACGAGGAGGGCCAAATATCCTTCTATGACGTCAGGGCTCGCACCCACCTTTACACTTTCACCGACAGGTTGTCGGAAAAGATTCTTCCGTTTTTCTACTTGTACTGTTGCGACAAAGCCTCCGACACTATCGTCATCTGTCCCGTCGCGGAGAAAGCCCTGATTCAGCAAAGCTAAAAAGACATGAAAAAGAAAAAAAAAATACCCTCACTCTCTTAAGTAGAAATACTGATATAGCACTTTGTGATTTAAAAATAAAACTGTGATAGAAGTAATACCCAGTCAATTACAATGTATGCATTGCAAATTTCCCCAGTGTGGGACAAATAAAGGTTTTCTTATCTTATAAAAAGTCTACACACTCTTGTTCAAATATTTTTGTGATATATGAAAATGAGAGCAAGGTAAACTCTATTAAAACATGACTACGCTTACTTAGGAAGGTTTCAGCAACACGGGATTGTGCTGTAAGATGTGACAAAAAAGAAAAGAAAGGCAGGGAAAGACGACTAAAACAGCTGAATTTGATATCCCAGTTGATTGAGTTATGAGTGTGGGCGTGTTATTGTCTTTACAGAGTACCAAATCATTCTTTCCCCCATTGCATGCTGTCCATCATATGTGGAAATAAATACAAGCAGGACTGTTTTTCTTTTTTAAGATTTTTTTTGTTTCTTTTTATTTGGGATGAGAGAACAGAAACAGCTACTTACTTAATTCATTCCATGGCAGATTTTCCGGGATCATTTTAAGACTCTCCAGTGATTCATTTCTTTTGTTTGTTTGTTTGTCGTTAATTTTATTATTTCTGACACACTTTATATGAAGTGACTGTTTCTGAGCTCTGGTCGTGTGACACAAGGTACAAAACGCAAGCGCAGTCGGCTTGTCAAGCAAAGCCGTGGTTTTCAGTCGGTGACGGTCATCAGCGCCTCCTGCCGGCTCCTTATATTCGCCCCCTCACCCCCCCCGGAAGTGAATCGAGAAATCCGCCTCACTGTTAAAACTGGACTAAAAGATAGTTGGCATGTTTTTCTTCGTTGTCGTCGACGCCGTGATTTTCGTCAGAAACAATTTTCAACGTAACAACGGGACTGAAAGATAGTTGGGATGTTTCTATTCATCGTCATCATCGTCATCATCATCGTCATCATCATCGTCATCATCGTCATCATCATCGTCGTCATCGTCATCATCATTATCATCGTCGTCGTCGTCATCATCGTCATCGTCGTCGTCGTCATCGTCCTCATCATCCTCGTCGTCGTCGTCAGGGTCGATCTTCCCCGAGAGAACGTCCTCAATCCAGCGCTCCAGCTCGTCCGCCGTCGGCATTTCATCGTGGTCGTCCATTTCCATCCACACGCTGTCAGCCTGCCGAAAGGATCAAGTAAAAGAAGAAGAGTAGCATCAAGAAGGAGGCGCAAACCGTCGAACTTTGTACACGGAAAGAGCAAAGATTGCTTACGTCCTCCACGTCAACCACGCCGATTTGGGGGGATGACAGGTCGATGCGGAAGGTCTTCTCCCAGTACGGGACCAGCTGAGAACCGCATCATAGATATTAGACAAGGGGTTCTCAAACATTTTTGGGTTCAGTGGGTTTTTTCTGCAGCGGACCACTGCATTCAAAGCAAAGGATCTGGTGTTTGCGTGACGTCTGCCTTACCAGGGGGAAGTTGTCAGGGTCGATCCAGATGATGCTCAGGTTGGGATTCTCTGTATTCTCGCGTGCCACCTCCTTCAGGATCTCCAGGAACTCAAAACCATCTAAGGAGTTCCAAAATCAAAATAAGGAGTCCCATCAGATCGGTGGGGTTGAGCGGACGCATCGGACTCCTACCTGGGTCGTCTTCCTCAGCGAAGGCCACAATGTGCTCGCCGTCGATGTCATCCTCCTGGTGTTAGACAAACCGTTTTCGGGGCAATACGGAATAATTTCCATTGTCGTTCGACGGACAGGAAAGTGTGTATTTGGAGACGTTCTTACCCAGATCTCATACATGCTGTGAGGTTTCAGCTTCCTCAAAGTGGGTCTGGAACGAATGAAACGAAGCACAGTGACTTGTTTGTTTGATGGAATAAATATAGACCATATTTTCCGCACTAAAAGGCGCCTTCCATTTTCTTAAAAGCTCACAGCGCGCCTTAAAATCCGATGCGCCTTGTGTATGGTTATTAAGGTAATATGTCGACCTCAAAATGGCTCCTTGCTCGAGACATGCTTACAATGCAGAGTTCAAACTTAAGGCGATCGGGTTACGCAGTTGAAAACGGAAATAGAGCAGCGGCAAGAGAGTTCAACGTTAACGAGTCAATGTTCTAACTTGCTGTTGGTTAAGTGAACCGTGTCGCAGCTTTATTAAATAAATTTTACTGACATCTGATCGTTCTGTTGGTGTTTCCTTGAGTCCTTGAGCGTACCTCCATCTAGTGGATGCATTGTAGATTGCATCTTATAATGTGGTGCGTCCAACATATGAAAAAAAAAGACAAAATAGGCCATTCATTGAAGGTGCGCCTCGTAATCCAGTGCGCCTTTTAGTGTGGAAAATACGGTATATATTATCCCATATTTACTCTTATTGTAGTTCCAAAGAGTTTGCTCAAGAGTGTGACTCTGCAGAAATCTCATTTACGATTGGATGCGGGGATTGACAATCTAGGCGTTATCAAAAGGGTTCCACTCTCGGCTTTTGAAGACACCATCAACTCAAGGATGACACACTGTGTGACGTCAACGGCTGCAATCACGGACCGCTGACGCCCAGCATGGCCTCTTTTCCCATTAACAGGAAGGCATTGTGTATTATGATTGAATGTCCCATTCACTGCGCTTCTGAAACCCCATTAGAAGATCGTGTATCAGGGGCATCCTTTCAATAAATGCAAGGAGACAAACGCGGTCCCTTCAGAACTGTCCAGGGACTATAACGGTTTACACAGCTAAGCAGCTGCAGAGCTGTTCCGAGATCGTAAACCGAGATGTGTCTCAGCACACTCTCCTTGCAAAAAAGACAACCATAACTGCCCCCTGAGTCTTCCTGTTCCTGATGTGTTCTTAGCGTCTGATGACCAGCAAATACCTAACATTGTCCGCAGGCAGTGGTTGGGGTTTATGCTTTGAACTTTGACCTGTCGTGCTGCTCGATGTACTCGACCAGCTCAGCCTCGGTGTAGGGCTTCCCGGGAATGGTGACGGATTCCTCCATGAAGGGCTCGTAGAAATCCACTTCGTTCATCTTCAGTTTCAGTTTCTTGGCAATCTAAAGCAAGATAGAGAGGAACCAACGATACACACATTTCCGAACTCCGGGCCCAGAATGCTAAACAAGAACACTTTGGACGGCAAACCTTGGGGTCGAAGGTGGCAAAGAATTTGATGAAAGGGTGAAACTCTTCAGCCGCGTCATCGAACTCGATGAAATCTGCAAAAGAGTATCCGGGCTTAATGGATTGTGCCAGCGGCCCGAGCGTTCCTTTGCATGTCTGCATGGTCCACCTACGAGTAGATTTCTCGCTCTTGAAGTAGCCCACCAGCTTGATGACATCGTCCATGTTGTGAAAGCCCTTCAGCTCCCGCTCATTGTCGATGATCTCCACGGGCTCTTCCATCACCTGAGACGCCCGACGTTGGGAGAACCGTTAGCATGTATCCAAAAAGACATTGCCGTGATTCCGCTTGTAATTCAGGGTGGCAGAACACCCGTCCATGCTAGCCACTCCCTTTCCCTTTCCCTGCCACGCGGACTTACCCTGGCACGGATTGTTTCCAAACTTTCTGTAATGTCCTAGAACAGGGGTCGGGAACTCCAGTTTCCTCGAGAGCCATATCCTACCTGTTTTAGATCCCTCCCTACTCCAACACACCTGATTTCAACTGTTCATGATTGTTTCAGGCCTCGACAGGGCTTGCTGATGAGCTGATGATTTGACTCAGGTGTGTTGGAGTAGGGTGGGATCTAAAGCAGGCAGGATATGGCTCTCGAAGAACTGGAGTTCCCTACGCCTGTCCGAGAAGGACTGTGGCATCATAGCCCGGCACATTCCTGTTTCATACTTACGTCATAGAGGAACTCCACCAGTGTGTCGGCGGCCAACTCGCCGTCATACTCGATGATCTCATCGTTGGCGAATATGTAGACGCTCTCCACCTCATCCAGACCTGGTGGGAGAATGAGACGAGGTGGTTCAACCAATTAACCGGGCAAGTCCAAACTTCAATTTGTGGGCTGAGACTTGAAACTCTACTTATGACTGGCTACCGACCACCTCTTGTAGTTTTCATGTTATTGATCATTGGCTTGACGCGTGGAAAGAGAAAGAGAAAACCTACCGAGTTTTTTGGCCACGGAACTGTCTTTCTTTTCATCCACAAGGCCAAATCCAATGTCTTCATCTTCCAGATCGTCCAGAACCTGGGCTGCTAGCTGTAGACAAAAGAGAAGGGACAATGGGGCAGGTTGGGGGCTTGTGAAGGGGTAACGTGAGCCGTTCGACTCAGAAGCCGACCTACTTCCGATGCGAACGTCTAGTGGTGTGAAGCCACGAAGCACGTAGTTACTTGTTACGTAGTTACTGGATTGGATGAATTATTTTTTATATCTGGTCTTATATAGATATCTGGATTCATTTTTCTTCTGTCTTCAGACCAAGGTTCAAGTTTCTTTTCTTTTTCTTTTCTTTGACACCCTTTCTTTTGCCACCTCTACAAACCTCCTGGGCGAGGTCGCCGTCACTTCTCATCCACCTCAAGACCTTAAAAGCAAAAGCATTGGACTGCTGCCTTGCACTTTCTAAATCGGAGCGAAACCAGAGCCAACAATTGACAGCCGCCACCCCGCACCCCACCCCACCACCCGCCCACCCACCCCAGAACCCCCGAGCACTCACAAGAGAAAGGGAGTTCTTGGCAGGGGACACAACAACTTGAGATGATGCAACAGGTGCTTCACTACCTGCAGGTCTGAGTGCATAAACTTGATTCTCATTGGTCAGCCATATGCAGTATTTTACTCATGAAACGAAACATGGCACACATGAAAAAGGTTACTAAAAAAAGTTTGGAAGTCCCTAATGTTGTGGGTCTACGCTTAGTTTGCACCAAGACCCTTGTTAAAAATAAAGACGACAAGCCCTTCAAAACTTCAAATCCTTCAATCCCCGTTCCTCTAGTAGGCGATGTGAGTTTGTGTCCTGCAGCCCCCCCCCCTCACCCCCACCCCCACATTCGAACATATTTCCAACGGGGTTATTTGGAGGAGAGGTGAGGCTACATCCCGCCGCTATTTAAGGCCTTGAAGAAGGCACGGTGAGAGCAGAAAAGCATTCCTTTCAAAACCGAGCCAGGCCCAGACGCACCTGACACGCTCAAGTCCGTCGTGTCTGATTGACATGTTTTATTCCACACGGCTCAGTTTCCACATTCCAGTGTCCAAGTTAAATCCATTACGACCACAATACACGTTTTTCATCTGTGTCAATATTTTGTTAATCTACGTACGTATTTTCAGATCTTTCCAAGTGTGCCTTTCCCTAAGTACGTAATTCTATTTGAATTCTGGTGCTGCACATGAAGAATTGTCAACCTCTTTTCAACATTTTATTCGTTTCTGTGCAAATTCCATAATAGTGACAAATCAATGTCTTCATGGAGAAGAAAAGCATTTATCATGAATAAATTATTATTACATGGCATTAGATTTTTCAGACTTGGGTCAATTAGTAGAGCCTGGAGGTCAAAAGTAAACATGGCGAAACTGCATGTACTGTAGCTCAGTGGTCCCCAACCCGTAGTAGACCGGTCCGTGGGTCATTTGGTACCGGGCTGCAGAGAAAGAATAAATAACTTACATTACTTCCGTTCGATTCATTTTGCAATCTGAAAGATGTTTTATCTTGAAAAATTACCGGATTCTCTGTTACATCCGTCTACAGTATGGCACTCTTAACGAAGGGTCAAGGCGCGCTTTTCGGTCACGTGAGAGGTTACCGCTAAAATGAAATCCAGGAGCTAGCAAAATGAGGAGCCTACGACTTTAGGAGTCCAACTTAAAATATGGATTTATGTCAACGGGGGATTCCCACGCACCACGCCCACCCTGCATAATATGCGGTGATGGGGAGTCGTATTTTTCATTCGCTTGGTATTTGCAGATTATCTTATTTTGAAGGCACATTTAAAAGTTACCATAGCGACCAGAGAGCATTGAGGGCAGATCGGATGTTCCTCGTGTCATGATTCATGTTTACTATTATGTTTAGAAAATGCCACAATTTTCAAGCAGGTCATATCATATTATTTTGTTGTATTTGTCAGCCACACCTTAAAGGCCGGTCCCTGAAAATATTGTCTGACATTAAACCGGTCCGTGGGGCAAAAAGGGTTGGGGACCGCTGCTGTAGCTGTTGTGCTGAATGCAAATGGATAAGCTGCCAGCAGACGTAAAGTCAATTACTGTTCACGGATATGCATATTTGTCACTCCATCAATTGATAGCCCAATATAAACATTTCAAGGCCCACAGCATCGGCGGATTTATTGGTTGATATATGTGTATATTTGGGGACTTGTGTCCAGTTTTTCCTCATAAATGATGCATGTTTCTGGATCGTCTGTATGTATCCCTGCGTACACATCTTTGTGAATGGATGTCCTGTAAATAGCTATCCACTGAGTTCAATAGCTTTACACAGACTGTAAATCAATATTAGATGCTGACACCCACGCACAGACACGCGTGTAGCTGGCTGTTACGCAACATCATGAAAGATGCATGGTAATCCATAATTGAGCAGAAAACACTCCGGAGTGACTGAGACTAGCCACCGGCTGACCTTTGCTCGTCCCTGTCCGGGTTGACTTGGGAGGTTAAAGAGGCCTGAAATCTCCTCATTGGACCTGACGGCAAAGGTGACACAGGGCAGATGATGCAACACAAGCTGCTCCACAAACTCACTGCCAAAGAGATGATGTCACCTCAGCCTTGTGGCCAGGTTGAGTTGGTGGTTGCCAAGGCTACGCAGTACCGCAACCTGGTGCTTTGCGACCGCGAAGTGACCCCAACCGTCCCCGAGGTGCAAACTTTCTCTTCCTACGCACAAGAACACCGTTCTGCTTCGATCTACCGGACGGGACCTTCTCGACCCTGGTGGGACCGCATGCACTGACGTTGTGTTTGCAGCTTGTGTTCACATAGCAGCAGCTTAAATTTAGCCATGGGCTGTGTTACATCATCCGAGACACAGACAATGAATCACTGAGCGCACGTCCTTGGAAACTGGGATTTCACAAACTTTTTAGGTCCGGGGAAAGAGAAGTTTGCCCAATGACCCTCTCGTCCAAATGGCCATTCAACTTAATGCGCACCCCGAAATTGAAGAAGGTTTCAATTTCATGTAAAACTTGATCTTCTTAATATTATGTTGTTTATTTTGGGAAACATGGCTTTATTCCCCAGAAAAGAGGACAATATTCTTGAAAAAAAAATGCACATGTTGCGCTCAATAAAAGAGGGCTTTATTGCGGTCATAATATTAGATTTTTGATACTTTGTAAGTATCATGACGTTGCACCTGTCACCTCTGCTTGCCGACTGACAACAGAAAAAAAGCCACCGAAAGCGGCTGTCTCATTTTCAAACTCAAGCTTTTTGCTCGCGCAGAGAAACAAAAGAAAGACAGACATGTGCCAGCACAAAATGTTCTGTTGGTCAGCCGGCATGTGGTTTGGTTACCATAGCAACAGTCCGACTTTCCTCCCAGCCCGTCAAATGGCAGACAAAAGGAGAAAAAGAAAAAAAAAACGTTAAGCAATGCAGACCCTCAGTTAGCATTAGCATGTAGCCCACAGCAACAGGGTATTTTTCGTGGTCTGATATGCTAACGGCTAACTACGCATGTGGTATCAACACAGGGCGAACAATGGTGGAAAGTATCACTTGACTTGATTTTTCAGGTATCTGTACTTGAACGAAGTATTTTTTTATTTTTTTTAATTTAGGAGAATTGTTTGATGTTGCAAGAATGATTGGTCGTAAATGTTTGCGTTGTGGCTTGCGGCAGCCTAAAAACCGCTAGCTTCTGGCGGTCAAAAAGTCTTCGTCCTATCTGAAAGGTCTTTCAGTTGATGTCATTCATTAATTCAGCATCTACTGTCGAGTACAAAGCTGTTGAATTGTATGCAGTTGCCCATGCGGGTCCTGATTCTCTTGTCAGAGTTGAACTTAGTCCAACGTGTTTCTTTTTATTTTTCAGTACGACTGCTATGCAAGTAAGTAAATTATTTTTTTTAATGGGTCAAGAACCGTAACGCTCCCCAGGCCAGGCCCCCCCCCCCCCCCCCCCCCCCCCCCCCCCCCCCCCCCCCCCCCCCCCCGCGCCCGCCGCTACC
>CAAKHF010012956.1:0-10541 GCA_901007745.1 Hippocampus kuda
ACCCCGTAGCGCTGATGAAACAATTGTCCCCCCCCCCCCCCCCATGCATCATTTAAGTTGCACATCCTGATTTGATGGTGTATAAAATTCCTCAGGCAACCAAACCAATTTTAGTGAGACAAGATTGTGTTTGATAACACATTTAAGCCAGGAATTTTCAATAAGTGTAAAAGAGTTTGAAAAATGCAGTCGTTAATGCAGCAGGGTTCAAAGGTTTGCTTCGAGAGTAGCTATAGACAAGCTGATGATTTGTTGCCATGTACACATGAAGAGCAGTGAGACTTGACTTGCAGGTTGTGCAACCTCCAACAAACTGCATTTGTCTGACCTCACTCAGCTGTGGCACTATAATGGGATGATGGCTTCTGCCATTAGCATGATGAAACGGACAAATAAGTGACTTAAGAGAAACCTACTCAACTCAGGGGTTGCAATTTAGTTGGCCTTTGATGCCTCAGCTGGCCATGGAAACAATTTAATCTCTCTAATAGAATCTCGGTCCCCATCCATGAGCAAACAAAGCAGATTACGATCTCCAATAAGTGTAAGACCACACAGCCTTTGTGATGGATCAGAATTCCCAATACTGTGGGTGACAGTTGAATATTTATCTGGTTGAAGAACATCTCTCGCAACCATGTGAAGATATATGGATTGTGTAAAAGATGGCCTGAATCAATAAGTATAAAGAATATTACCTGCCTCTGCAGCAGAGATCGGTTGTGACAATCGATATAAACAATACTTTCGTACCTTTTTGAACCGAGTAGTATTAATGCAACACACTTTTTACTTCCATGTTTTTGTTCAGAAAAAAAAACCATGCTATTTTTAACGTGCTTAATGAGCTACATTCTGCTCTCTCTCTCTCTCTCTCTCTCTCTCTCTCTCTCTCGCTCTCTCTCCCTCTCCCACCGATCAAATGGAGCCACAGTGTCCCATGACTACACACAGTCCCCATGGCCGCACCCAAATTTTGAAGGTGAAAAAAGATTTTTCGTAAACAGTAGAGGAAACAGTGGCCGTCAAATCTGAAACCGAACCGCTGGTCTATTGTTGTTTAGCCTGCAGACTACGAAAATGAACGGCAATTCAGGCACCGAGCAGCCTTGTTCACGTCTCTGTAATCATTACCTGGTGAGCCTATTATGCCTTTTACGTTGTATGTCCCCCCCCGAGTTTGAACAAATACCATTTCTTGTGGCTAAATTTGCCTGAATTTAATGTACCAAGACATAATTTATTTCTGTGTAGTTGATGTTGTTGGGCAATAGCTGAAGTTACAGATCTCATTTTATTTTTTTTCCTTGATGTTCATGCTCTGATTAATAATCAGATGTTACTCAGTAGTTAATCAGTACTTGAGTACTTACTCTCGTATTTATTTGCAGGTCTACTTTTGCTTGAGTCAATATTTTTACTTTTACTTTTGAGTCATATTCAAATGTAACATTATTTTAACTTGAGTACAATTTTTAGCTACTCCATCCACCTCTGCTAAACATTGCAATCACCATGCTATTAGCTGTATCTAGGTCACTGCTTTATGATCTGGCTGATTGTGACGCTAATTACACCTCAAGTGGCTAAATTCTATTGTTGTAAATAGTGTGAAGCAACCATTTTTTGATATGAGCCCTGGAGATACCATCCATCGTGGTCTTACTGACTGAAGCAGGTTCTTTGTTAAGAGTATAATTTGGGGAAGTTGACTAAGTACTGTTTTGATTGCCATCTGGTTTTTTTTCCTCTCATAGGCCAAAGACAATGTAGTGACTGTTTTATTTATAGGGTTCCTCTGAAATCTTCCAGGTGAGGAAGAGAAGATGAAGAGCGAGAGATTAGAGGAAGTTATGACAGGCGGGGGACTTGGACGAGTGTGTTGTGTATCACCAGATGTAATTTCCCATGTTCCCCAGATAATCAGGCAGTACATGTCTACCTTCAAACTGCTACACTTACCCAGTGGCTGGGCAGTTTTGTTGATTAAAAATACACCAGACTGCAGCAGATATCGAATCTGATGGCTTCTTTTTTAACTTTTATTTATTTATTTATTTTTATAGCAGACACATGTCAGAACCACCCTGTTTCAGCCAAGGTTGTATTTAATTTTTATGATCCTTTTAATCACATGGCATCTCGTCACAATATCTATCTGTTAAGAATTATAGATACTTCATTTTGTTAAAGGGGGAAGTTGGTGCAAAAATTGTCATCACTATGTGTTCTATGCCACTCCACGAGTCTAAACAAGGCATTCTGATTAATACTGCATTTGGATGGATTTTGCTGCTTAACTCATATTGTCCAAACACACTATTCATTAGTGTTTAGACTCGTAGGTGTGCATTTAATGTACACTATTATCGTAAAGAATTTATTTGAGTTGACTTCCGATTTAATGCTTGAAACAGCGATCGCAACTGTAATTTTTGTTGAATCAGAACATTTGAAAATAATTCAAAAACGTGAAGAATCTTGAAGATTAGAATTTGAATCGTTGTCATTGGGCCATATACTACTGAATTGACAGTATTAAAATGGTTTACTGCAACAGAAAAATTGCACTCAGTTCTTTTCCCAATTCATGACTGCAAAGCAGTGTGACCCCCCAACCCCCCCCCCCCCCCCCCCCCCCCCCCGACAAGAGGGCAACAAGAGGCCAGCCAGTGGAAAATGAACACCTAATAGTGGAACTCCCTGGATATTACTAAATGAGCAAACTGGCAGTTTAGAGCTACCTCTCTGTGTAACCTGCATGTTTTATAGATGAGAAGAGTCTCACTCAGAGAGCACCTCTCAGTATGGCACACTAATAGCCTCTAAGTAAAATTAGACAGATGTTGATGGGTGTTTATCATTGCACATTTCACCAACTTTCTTTCGTGGCCCCAAAAGGATGCGCATCAAAGCAGGAGAGAACCTTCAAGCTTTTATGCCATTAGCCAGCATGTCAAAAAGCATGTGGAATTCTCTGGTGTTTGATTATTTGAACGAAGATTACCTTTTGGTACAGTACTTCTAACATTGTTTTCTAATATGAACACCACATATGAACAGTGTGGGACAAATAAAGGATTATCTTATCTTATCTACACGTTGCTTTATCGCCACCAAGACTTGGTGTACCAAATGAATCAAGGCTTCAGGGGTTTGTCAAGACATGGCATGCAATAAAGTTTTGATGAGACCTCAGTTGGGGAAAGAAGAGAGATGCTCCAATTGCCTTAAAGAGAAAAAAGGCCTTGGGTAATGAAGCAAATGTGCGGCCCCGCTCTGCAGATCATAGTAACTCTATAGCCCTTTTCACATCATCCTTCAATTTCTCAACACCTCCATAGCAGTTAGCTTCTCAGGATTTTGACCCAGCAGGGCAGGTCACCACTCTGAGACAAAGAGGGAGATTCTTATCAGTGCCGTTTTCCTCCTCCTCAAACACCTCCAGCACTAGTCGCTCAAATGGTGAGCGATGACTTCTCTGAAACTCAATATCAGCGTTATCATCAAGGTGCTTCTTCACTGCTCTCAGGCTTGAGAGGGGTGTTGAGAAAAGAAGCGTTCGACACTTGCTAACGGAGGGTGCCTCCAGGGAGTGGTGATCAGTTTGGTGCTATTAAGGATGGTGTAATACAAGCCAGAAAGACAGGCCGGCAAAGACTGTGTGAGAGAGAAAAGAGGCATCATTTTGAAAGGGGTCAATACCACACATATTGGTTTCCGATGTCCAATCAAAATGAGAACGTTTTAGCAAAAAACAAAAAAAAAAACAACAAAACAAAAACTCCAGCATGCTTGAGTTCCTGTGACATCGCTTTTGTTTGTCGCATTGTATCTTATATTACGACTGTAAACACATTGCACAATCACATCAACACAAGACCACCCAAACAGATAGTCAATCGCTAATTTACTATGCTAAAAAATGCAAATTTATTAAGCTGGCATTGATTAAAGTAGTCCATACACGGCGCCAGCGGCAGACGTACAATTTAAAGTCCGCGGTAATGCTGACCGTACAAAAAGCTTTTTAATGCATCACAAAAGCAAACACCTGTCCTTGTCATCTTCACAAACTCATTGTTAAGGTCTTTAGGCCATGAGCTATACAATAAATAAAACAGCCAACTGAACCTCACGTATTAAGCAGATATTGAGATGCAATGGAGACTTACCTCCATCACTTACGAGGGTCGATCTCCAGTGAGACATTGCAGCAACCGATTTGAACAAAACATGCCAACTTAAATGTATCTCACCTACAGTTTTCAGGTGACAATTATGCTACATGATTTCTTGAGACCTTTGGAAATAGACGAGGTTTTGCAACAACTCTCAGGTACAAGGTATGTTCAAGAACAGGAGTGAATTTGTTTTCACGCTATTTTCACCAACTGAAATTGGTTTACAGTGCATAAACATAAAGTCAGGACGGACCATTAATATGAATTTGACCATATTTGGACATGGGGTTCTGCCGAACAACATTGATATGGAAGAAGTATTGAATTACTTAGTAGAGTACAGAGTGATTTATGATTCAGAACCTTTTTTGCTTTCATACTGCAAAGCATCTTGATACTCTGGACTGTTTATATTTTGACGTGTTAATTTGGTCATCTTTTGCCACCCCGGAAGCCCATATCCCATGAACTGGCAAAGGTTTTCAAGTGTTTGCAAAGGTTTGTGAGAGGTTGATTAATCAATTCTAGAAAGATTCCTTTGTGACAGCCCTAGTATGTACAATGTTTAAGTGAAAGCTGTCTATTTTATTCATGTATGTTTTAAATACGACTTTAAGAAGCACATTTTAGTGAATCTGGCAAAAATGCTTTGTTGGCAATGTGGATGGCATGGATTGACCTCATACTGATGAATCATTTGGGCAATCACTTAAACTTCAATATTTTTGCATCATTTTAAAGTAATGCATCTTATCATTAGTCAGTATCAGAGAATATTTTCTTGCAGATATTATGTATGAAATAATTTACATTGAAATCTCTCGATTCCCTGTGAAATTTGACATTCAAGGCATTTTGACATGTGCCACTAGTTCCCAAATACTGTACTGTATTACAAAGGTAGTGTAGTTTTTGTATTGTTCTGCAGTATGTGCATGTTGGAGGTGGCTGAAAAGGCGGCGGAAATGAAATGTTATTTAAAGGAAAACAAAACCATTTGTATGTACGTGACTGATACGGGCACTTGAAATGTCTGATTGTGAAGTGCGACACTAAAAAAGGAGCCACTCACATTACATTTATCTGTTCGTTTCATTACCCACAAATGTCAGAATTTTAATAAATACCTCTGGCAGAATGACTTGCATGGGCTCTTTGTAACAGACCATGAAAAAAAATGAAGTGGGACTGTAACTTTCAAAGCCGAGGCATTTATATATTATACAAACAATGCTTCAATAAATTATTCATACTGAAAATACACTGCTTTTGGGATAACAAGCACATTGTTTACTTGGCCTGCATTGACTTCTATTAAAGAAATGTGTCTGCAAAACATGTGATCCAAGATGCCTACGTTTGCTGTCTGTCTGGTCCATAAATAACAAGATTTACTCACACTTCTTGACTGGAACGTTTCACCAGGGTTACTGCCACTGGTAGAACATTGAGATGGTTTTTGAGCCATATGGCCTACGTGAAGCAAAGACTGGTGTTCGACATGCCTGATTTGTTTCCTGGTTGAGTGCTCTCGTTTGGTTTTCTTCTTGTCACCAAATACACCTAGACAGTGGGAGACAGTCATTGGCTAAGCTCTCCAAAACAGATGGTTGAAATCTGTTTAACTCCCCAAGTTAAATACCCCTCTTTATTTTCCAAGGTACCCTAATTGGTATTGTGTTTACGAAAAGCTTGTGACATTAGGGTCAAACTTGGATTGCTTGACTGTTTGTAAATGCAATGCTCATTTGGGTTAAACGTAGGAATTTGTTTCCACACACCCCTGCCCTTTCATGGCCACACACAGTGATTGAAAAGCTAAATCCCAGCTAAACAAAGCTATGGTATTGGGATACCTTGTAGACGGATTTCTATGCAGTCACAGTCTTCGTTTAATTTGGGAGAAACATTTTAGTTTGGTGCAGGCTCAAAAGGGTGAGTATGGAAACCCTTGTGTGAAGAGGAAGTTTCCACGGTGGGTGTGGATAGACTTTTGCGCTGCATGGGCTGAAAGAAAAGAAGCTGGAGGATTTCAAAGCAGCTCTTCTACAATGAGCGCTTCAGTGCCTCTCACTGCACCTCCTTGTCACTCACACAGCCACGCAAGTGTGTGGACAGCTGGTCTTCGGCTGGCCTGTGAAAGCAGTTTCAGTAATGCTTCACACAAGGATGAAAAGGAAACGGTGTCAAAGAAATATGTTGTATTATACGGGGTGTCAAACTTTTGTGCATGCTGATTTCCAGTGTAGCTCTTATCGATAGACACCTTAAAGCCATTTGCACTCCATGCGACGCGACTCAACCAGACCGTACTGTCGCGTAATGTGTGGGGTTCAGCGACCAGTTGTCGAGCAATCCACCATTTGCCACTAGTTTTGCCCTGATTAAAAAAAAAAAAAAAAAAAAATATATATATATATATATATATATATATATATATATATATATATATATATATATATATATATATATATATATATAAATCACTGCCAAATAGAAAATATTTGTGTGTATTGCGAGCTTTCATAACAAAAGTATTTGTTTCCAGGTGTAAGGGGTATTCCGCCTGTTGCCGCCATTGCCGTGCTGCAACAATACAGTATATACAGTGCATGTTGTTTCACAATAATACATGACCAATTTCATTCCATGTGTACCTGTGGATGAAAAAGCGTTGTGTGAAGCATCATCTGCTGTGGTACTGCACACGCCAAGTACAGTTGTATATTACTGTAGAACCAACACCCTTTGAAATATCAAAACTGTCATTTTCTTCATCTGCGGTTTCTGCTCTTTGTATTAAAATAATATGACTACAGCTTCTTCTTTGACAATTGCACCATAGTTCCCATATTTTGTTTGCAATTTTCCAATTCAGTTGCTTCAGTGCAGTAGGCCCAATGTGAATTGAGGTCAGACTTACGATCACTTGCAGTGACTGTGAACATCTCAAAATCAATATGTGATTACGGATTGTTTTGTCCTTCTTGAATTTATGGCGTCATCTTTGAAATTGTACCTGATTTGTTGATCATCAACATAACGTATTTTACTGAACAACCCATACGACATTCAAATAATTAAGCTGCGCGAAATCCATTGAGCAGTAAAGGTTAGGTGAACAATGGTGGGAAACCAGATGTATCCTTCCATTTTGTGACAAAACCAGCATCACAAGATGGTGTCTTCGAGTTGTTGGCCCCTGCATTGTGGTTGCAATTTCATTCAACCAGTCTGGTTTTAAAAGCATTGGAACTTGACATGTATCACATGCTTTAGTCATAGTAAGTCTATCATTTGTCCATAGTTTTCAGACAGCGAGATGCTTTCCGCATGTGATTATGTAAACACATAAACGGCTGATCAAAGCAATCTCAGGAGAAATGTGTGGAAGATGTGGGAGAATCATATGTCATGGTATATACACTGTACATCGTGTCCAATGTGGTCCTCATGAATGTCAGACTAGCGGCGCTCCACTAAGACAAGTAAAATGTTGTCAGGAAAGCTCCTTGCCTGGTGAATTAAATACATCTTTCATGAATCTTAAACAGCTTGCTGTTTTTCTGCCTGCAGTTTTAAAAAAACCAAAAGATTTAGTAAAAAAAAAAAAAAAAAATACATCAACTGCGGGCTGTTATAAGGAATCTGAATATATTTGCATTAATTTTGTAATGTTAATTTGTCTTCTTGTTTAGAAGCGCATCTTTGTTTCCTGTAACTCTTCCATTTGCCCCTGTTAGGAGGGGAAAAATTTTTGAATTGTACATATTTTCTTACTGTCCTCTCTGATCTTGTTTATGCTTTTAACAAGTAATTGCCTCTACCCTTTTAACTGCTCACAATCTCTTCTATTTTCTTAAGTTGCACTTCTAACATGACTTTGCTATTTATTTTATTTTTTTTAATAACACGTTTCTCACATCCTTTAAGAAAATACTGATGGCTGCGCCCTGCAGTGCAGTGGCTTCTTAAAGTCCCAGGATTAAGCCCCTTGAAATTGACTTTGAAGTTGATTTTTGTGCCACTTTAAGGCTAATAACGTGTTTAACTATTTTATCTACATTGAAAAGTGCTCTTGGCAGACTGCAAGTCCTACAAAAGGAGCGGTATACAGCACGTGGAGCCTCTGGCAACAGAAAGTGTTACATAAACAAAAGCCAGGGAAATGTACTTGATGGCTAGCTCAGCTAAAGACTACGAAGTCATCGTTGCCCTCACTATTCCAAGCCATCGTTGGCTCACTAGACAATAAAATGGGTTTATTACATCTCAGGTTGGGTGGTTCCAGTGGGATGACGAATTGTTCCATGCAGCCTTTGAGATCAATGGACTAAAGCTGTTTCAAGCTGATTGTGGCTTATACTTTTGGGAAAGAAGCACAGGAGTGGTCTCTGTATTTATATCAACAAAGCTTGGTACACAAACATTAGAGAAAGTGCTCCAAGGAAAATGGGGCCTTTGACTGTTAGAAGCCGGGCACTCTATCTGCCTTGCGAGTCAATGGTTGTTGACATCACTGCACTTTATGTCGCTCCCAGAGTTCATGCACATGCTAATGCTAACATGGTCCTACGGCAGCTTCACAACATCATTATCTCCCTGCTATCCCAGCACTCAAAGTTATTATGTGTGGTCACCGGTGATTTTAACCATGTGAAGTTGATGGACACTCACAAGTTTTCACCAGCATGTAGCCATATCAACATGGGGGGATTAGATGCTGGACTGTGTGTGCACGAATATACAGTACACTGTCCGTACGGAGCCTGCCCCCATCACCACCTCGGCTTTTCCGACCACATTGCCATACTGCCCCAGCCTCTAAACCAGGGGAGGCCAAATACGGTCTTTGAGAGTCCCAATCCAGCCTGTTTTACTGTAGATGTCTCCCTCTTCCAATGCACCTGGTTCAAATGATCAGCTCATCATCAAGCTTTGCAGAAGCCTAATAATGATAATTTGAATCAGGAGTGTTGTAGGAGGCAGACTTCTAAAACAGGCTCGACGGGGGCTCTTGAGGACCGGACTTTGGCACCCTTGCTTTTAAACCAATTCTGAAGCAGTCCGTACCCACAGGCAGGAGTGTGGCCCAGTGACACTGCCTTTGTGCGCATAACAACAAATGTTCAGGAAAGCAGCTACTCATGAAAGAGAAGTGGTGGTGGAGGAATACGGTTGCTCACTCCTACGCTTAATAAGAAAATGTGCTGATGATTTCCTCACCACCAAAACTATTGTCATATACCTGAACCAAAAGCACTAGCAGGGCACTGCTGAAGTATACGGATGCTCCCTTAAGGGTGTACAAAGTATCAGCACTTAGAGAAGCAGTAAAAGAGTTGGCTGTGGGTATCAGGAAAGCCAACTACCTCTTTGGTAAATAAATAAATAAATAAATGCAGGGCCACTTCACCTCTAGTCACCCATGGAGCATATGGAAAGTCATTAAGTGCATCACAAACTACAACATCAGGAATGCACAATGCTCAAAAGACCCCTTGCTGCCAGATGCCCCTAACCAGTTCTCTGCCCGCTTTGTGAACCCCAGACAACAGCATCCTCGACGTCAGACTCACACCAACACCCAATGACCCGGCCATCATCTTATCACCAGCAAACGTGAAGAAAATGCTGCAAAGGATTAATCCCAACAAAGCTGCAGGCCCTGACAGTATCCCAGGGACTGTGCCCACCAACTGACCAAGGTGCATTTTGAATACCTTTTGAATACCTTGCCCCAGCTACCATCTCTCCTAACCTGCCTAGAGACTGCCACCATCATCCTTCTACCCAAGACCCTTCCACATTAAGAGGTCTGAATGACTATCAGCCATTAGTTCTCATTCAGACATGAAGTGCTTTCAGGAGCTGTTAATGGCGCAGATCAAAAACTTCAATGAAATCTCTGTGGACCTTCTCCAGTACGCCTGCATGAAGAACTGCTCCACCCGTCAGTGGTCCACACAACCATCACCCACCTTGAAAGCAGGAACTCTTCTGTCAGCCTGCTCTTCCTGGCTGCCAAACAAGATGCTTGTGCAGTTTTACAAAGCCATTATCGAATCAGTCCTCCCCTCCTCCATCAGAGAGTGTTTGGCTATTGCCCATGCATGGGACAGGAACAGATAGCAGCGCCCTGTGCAGGTCACGTTTATAGCAGACCCTACGAATGCAGGACACAACTTGTTCGACCATCTCCCCTCAGGCAGGAGTCCACCTTCCATTCAGACTGGAACCTACCACCATACCTTCATGATGCTGGATAGTGTCAGTCAGGCAGGTCATGATTTCCAGACTGGTGCTTGGCCTGTGTCAAATGAGAAATTTGATTTAAGAATGCCTTTAAAGTCTTCA
>CAAKHF010012959.1:7390-21305 GCA_901007745.1 Hippocampus kuda
CAGTCAAGGAAATAAGTGAAATGGACTCTGTCCGTCGGTATCTAGAAGGCACCAACTGCATTGCAGGAGTGTCCTTGCAGTCCACCAAAGAGACCCTGAGCATCTATGAAGCCAAGTCCAGAGGCCTGCTGACTCCTGGAACCTCCCTTGTGCTGCTGGAGGCCCAAGCTGCCACCGGTTTTGTCATCGACCCTGTCAAGAACAAGAAGCTCTCTGTAGAAGAGGCTGTTGCTCAGAGAGTGGTTGGCAGTGAATGGCAAAAGAAGCTGCTCTCAGCAGAACGAGCTGTCACAGGATACAGAGACCCCTACACGGAAAAAACAATATCTCTCTTCCAGGCCCTGAAGAAAGACCTAATCGTCAAAGATCATGGAATCCGTCTCCTGGAAGCTCAAATTGCAACAGGAGGCATCATTGACCCGGTGTACAGCCACAGAGTTCCTGTGCAGGTGGCTTACCAGAGAGGTTACTTCGATGAGGAAATGAGTCAGATCCTGTCTGACTCAGGTGACGACACTAAGGGCTTTTTTGATCCGAACACACAGGAAAACCTCACCTATCTCCAACTGCTTGAAAGGTGCATCACAGACCCCATCACTGGATTAAGTTTACTCCCCTTGATTAAAAAATGAATCATCTTTTCGCCTCTTTATGCTTTGTTGTTTAAATAGTACTGAGTTGAGCACTATTCTTTTTCGCTCCAAAACACTTAATCCTAGTTTCATACTGATATTCTCAGGATTGTTCAGCTTGTTCTACTAAAAAAAATATGCATTTTGAATATGTCTGTACTGTAAAATATGAACTAATAAACAAGAATGTGAGCACTGATGCTTGTTTTGTTTCACTCACAAGTATTATCTGGATTTTTGAAGCTCTTATTTGCTTTGCAAACAGGTTTTCCAGCCTGAACTTCAAAAGTTGAGTCAATGTCAAGGGTGAACCATCGACAAGCAAAAACCCAAAAACGTTGCGAATTTAGCTTGTAGCCTTTTCAGCGCCAAGAAGAAAAATGAGCAATGCAACAACTGAAAACCTTTCGTGTAATGATGATTTTGACTCAAATTTCTCCAAACTGTGCCATATTTAAAGAACAACCCAAACGCAATAGAAAACTGTAAACGTTTATTTCCAATATTCAATTCAATAACAAGAGTCTATTTGAAGAGTAAAATGCAGTGGGTGAATCCAGGCTTCACTTGTGGTCTTTCAAAAAAAAATAAAACTTTGATGCATATCGTTGAGGCCATTGTGTCTCATTCTTTTTTCTCTACTCCAATTTGTCCAGTAACTGGCGAATGTCCTCTTGTCCACGGTAAATCCTCTTCAGCCCCCTGGGAAGATACCGACAGGAGGACAGGTTGAGGTAGTCTAACGCTGTTGTTTGGCCGATGACAGACCTGCGAAACCACAGGAAAGATGAAGGTCGTCTTTGTGGTTTAGAACAATGTTTCCCAACCTTTATCGAGTCGGGATACATATTTGACTTTTGATTTCACCCTTTCATGCACCAATAATGATAACCTGTAAACTGATAACATGATAAGCTGTCCTGTGTCGTAACCGCTGTCCCTGAAAGGGTTAGCGTACTCTAATCGTCCACGGCAGTGATCCTTTCCCATGGAGCTAATGGTGGTCGTTCAAAGGGTAAACAAAGAAAAGCGTTTCCTGGTACCTCAGCGCAGCCGGCGTGATTCTGGTCCCGCTCAGGTTGAGCGACCGAAGGGTGTCTGCATCGTTGGCCTGCGCCAGGTGGCGCATGGCCACCTCCAGGTCCTCCTCGGAGAATGGCTGATTGGCCACATCCAGCTGCCGCAGCGTGTGACCCCATTTCTGCGTCACGGCGTGGAGGCCCTTCCTCAGGGACGATGTGCCCACGTGGCTACTGAAATATTGACTCCAGAAGAGACACTCCAGCTCTGCAAGAGACAAGGTTGGCCCATTTCTAATTTTTTTAAGAGCAATGTAAAATCTCTTCATTGCAAAAGCTTATCGGTTTCTTGTTGGAATTTTGATCAATCATTTAATTTTTTGAATGAAACTCTAACCCTGGTTTAAAACCCCAAATTAGTAATCCTAACATGTTTATAACCCTGATTTGAAAATCCCTCGCCTAGTTTTCACTGCTCACTCTGTCTTTTAAAACCCTAACTCTGACCTCAAATTCTAATTTGAAAACCTTGCCCAATTTGAATCCCCAGAACAAGGCACTGAAATTTAAAAAAACAAAAAAAAAAGACGTCTTTACCAAGACAGGGTAGCGCCGCTAGACCCTCAGACGTGATGCGTGAGCAGCCTCTCAGGTCCAGAACTCGCAGCCGCGGGGAGCCAAAGAGTACGTCCCATAAGTATTTGTCGGTCATGTAGGAGTATGACGTGGTGGCGATACACAGCTCCTCCAGTAGAGGGAAGCCAAGAGCTAATTCAGCACCATTCCGCATGTTCTTCTGCAATGGCCGGACATTCAGCATACGGAACGTCTGATGACAAGTAAAATTGAGGATTTTTTTTTTCTTCTTGGTTATGATTAAAATAAGGACGTCATAAGGAAATATTAACCAGAGGTGAGAGTAAAAGTCACACATGTGCGTGTCATAAGGAATTATCAAATCTTAAACTTCTGAGTTTCAAGCAAGTCCCAAATGACTGTGGCAAAATCAAGCAAGTCAAGTCACTACCGAACTTCAAGGAAGTGGACAGTTTCTGTCCATCAGGCAGTCTCTATAGTTGGGTTAGTTCGCTGTACGTACACGTTCACAAAATTGGCAACTTGATGCTGACTCGAGTCAAAGGGATGTGCCTTGAGCCCCCCATATTTACTGTCTTCTACCTTAAGTTTAGGGCAAGCCATCTGGAGTGCTTGGACGCAAAGGGGCAGTTCGCCGTCTTTACTGTCCAGCTTTGTGTTCACCTCCAGCAACTCCAGATCAGGACAGCATCCCCTCTGAAAATAGAAGCGCAGGATGAAGCTTTTTTTTTTTCTTTTCCACTGCGCTTGAGAAAAAGCTTGTGTTTTACTTACAGAGATAGCGGCGAGGAGTCGGTCATACTTCAAGCCGTGGGTGAACCAAATCTGTTGGATCTGAGCGCCGTGACTTTCGAGGTACGTGAGAAGTCCTTCCACTTGAAACTACAGCAACACAAACACGACATTTTTTTTCCCCCGTACAATACATTTATTTGACAGAAACAGGTCTTTTTACTTTTTGCTGCACACGATTGGCTCACCTCCGTGTACTGTAGATTTAAGCTTTGCAGCGAGCAGCTGTGCAGGCCCAGGCTCTGGAAGGCCAACTCCGTAAGACCAGTACAGTAGGAGAGCGTGAGGGCACTCAAGCGAGGGCAGAACTGCGACACAACCTGCCGAGGGATTCTTATTTCATATCATCGCCGATATCAATATCTCAAACTGGAACTACCATCAACGGAAGAGCAGATTTTGGGGAATCAACTTACATTGACGACGTGGTCCACATTCTTGGTCCAGTGGTGGAGGGAGAAATCCCGCAGCTGAGAGAATCTAAAAAAAAAAAAAAAAAAAAAATCGATCTATTTATACAGAAGGTTGACACAGCTAATCGTCCTGGCAACATCGAGGACCATACCTGTTCTGAGCCATCCAGTCTAATGTGTCTTTAATCCGACTCTGCATTTTTGGCAGCCGAGTTTTGCCCGGCGCGATCCAGCAGTGACCGACGGAGACTTTCCGCCACAAGACAGGAGTGGCGGCGGCAGAGTTCCACAGGCGGCACACCCTTCCCACCCTAGCACGGAAGACGCGTGCTTTTTAGCTTTGGTAATCAAGCAAACATCAACAAAAAAGTAAAGGGTGTTCCAAAAAAAAAAAAAATGTCCATCATAATTTTGTCTCCTAATAACATGGACAATTCTCACTCAAATTATCTGAAATTTTTAACAGAATGTGTAAAAATAAAGTTGACTGTTGGTTATGTCTTTATTACGAAGCTTCTCATTTTGATGGATGACGCCAATTGTGCACATTGTAGCATGACGTCTTTGATCCACTGGTGAAAAGGACACTTTGATTCGCTCCTCTTTCATCTATAACTGCTTCAGACAACAAAGTGTATGCAGGAAAGTGGTTAACTCATTCACTCCCAAAGACGTTTTTTAACGTCTTTTCAGACTTGGTCTAGAATTGGCTGGTATTGAATGAGTTAATAGTGCACGATTGTCTGTGTTTCATGTGTTGTTTTGTATTATTTTGTCTTTTTTTTTTTGTTAACTTTTCTTTTGATAGCGGCGCGGACACCCGCAGCGGCTCTTCTTGTTTTATGTTGAGAGGGAAGAAATTTCATCTGTGCTGTATGTTACACATACAGTACATTTGACAATAAGGTTTATCCAATCCAAATATTTATTTAGAAACCAAACCCTGGTTACTACCTGCACAGAAATGGAACAGCACCATCTTGCATGACCACCATCTTAAAAATATTGACCAGAACCTCCTCCGGAAGACTTTGGCCCCATCTGTGGTCGTTTGGCTTCTCCGCCACAAACACGGGAGGCTTCACCTCCTCTTTTTTCTCAACAGCCGGGGTATGAATAATAATAGGTTTTGGTTTTTTCTTCTTCACTGTTCTCCTTTTCTCCCCCTTTCCTTTGATAGTGGCATTCTTTTTCTTTCCTCCCTTCTTCTTCTTTTTGTGGGCCCAGACCGGGCCGTCGACCTGCGAGGTGCTGCTGGATATGACAAGGAGCATGTCCTCACACTCGTGGACGGTGAATCTGGGCTGAGCTGTTCTCTTCACAGCTGTTTTTTTCTTTTTTGCCTTTTGGTTTTGGGTCTTATTAGTTTTCCTCTTCAGTGAGGCTTTTGGGGGATTTGGTGCGTCGTTTCCCTGGGTGGATGCGGATGCCTTGTCTTCAACAGCACCTTCAGTGGATGCCATGTTTTCTTTTCTTTATAAGCCAATGAACATAACCTGAAAAATAGACATCGACGAATATCACTGAAATTGTGTTCTGTTTTACATAATATTCTACACTTGTCATGTTCACGTTTGCATATTTCTCTATTTTGAACTGGTTCAATACACGCATACATGACTATGAAGGTCTTTTTGCCTTGTCATCATTAAATTACGATTTATATAACCGGTACTAACCAATCTGAGCCATTACAAAGTGTCATTCCTTCATTAATTATGACTGAGTCATTCATAATTTTCACAGTGATGAGTACGCCATGTTCAATTCCACAAACAATCAAAATGTACTGATAGTTCTGAATTATCCATATTCTTATATTACCTGAAACCTCAGCAGCTCTTTTCTTGTGACACTAACAGACCCAAACGTTCACAACCAATTTGGGCAAAAGTTAGATCAACTCGGGAATAAATTAATTTCGACAACAGCAGTGAGCAGCTCGTCACTGCTGCTAGGTGTTAGCTAAAGAAGTCAGCAGCACCGCGCGACATATCGACGACAAAAGTCACAATTCTAATAAGTGCGAACTGACGTTGAACACGGGTCGTTATATTTCGCGAGATTATTTGTTTTGATTGCTATTTTAGAACCCACGGTTTCGAGCAGCAATTTGTTGTTGTTGTTTCTTCAATCCAACGAGGGAAGGATACGCCCTGCTGCAACATGATTGGCTGCAGGATGCACATTGCTGCAATATGGTTGGCTGCTGCATCCAGTTCACGCCCTACAGGAAGTGACTCGAGTCGGTGTGCTTGTGAATTCCACAAATTCGAAGCCATACCATAATAACAAATTATATATTTTTTCATTTCGTACCAATGGTTTACATGTTTTGAACGGTCACGTGTTACAGGTTAGGAACAATTGTGAGGAAAAAGTACGTTTTGAAATTATTTATCATGGTTCATTTTTGTATAGCACAAAAACTTGCCTTTTGAACATGCTTGTGTCGACTTTTTATGCCGTTCTCTCGCTTCCCTTCATCTCCTTTGTTAATGGTCGTATGTTTCGCTGTGTTCATTCAGGTAACAAATGCGTCAAACATACATTTTCAATGTTCATGCATAGCCTTTGGTGGGAACGTTGTCACATCCAAGGTGGCTGCCACGTTGACACATGGGTCTTGCTCATTGGCCTATTTCGCTTGTTTGTGAAATTGCAAATAACGCGACCAAGCGATTGGTGGAAAGCTTAACTAAAGACCCGCCTGTCATCCCTCAACCAATCACAGGTTTTTATTTACTTCTGGGAAAGTCAACGAGCTGAAAGACGCCTTGCAGTAGCCTCGGATATTTCGCGGTAAAACAAACGTTCACGTTTTAAAATCCATATGCATGTTGTTTATTTGTACTCTTAGCTTAAACGATGCTAATGCTACCGCCTGCTATCTACCGCTGATGAACGTTCTTCCGAGCCAACAGTTATGCTAACGTTAGCTTCGCACGTGACCTGCAGTAACATTTAATGTCGTCTCACAAACATTTACCTTGTGTAGATTCAGCTTTAACTAGGCTACTAATTCCAGTAAACACTTGAACACACCAGTAATAAAGTATAGACCACAGCTAGTGTATTGATGACACATCAACTTGCAGTTTTTCTCTACCATAACAGCTGACAATGGAATCCGGGGGGAATTTCTCTCTTTGTGGAAAAGCAGCTGTAATTGAAGCCAATTTGAGTAAGTCTAAAAACAATTATGTAAAGTAAGCTGGAATATAAATTGATATTTGTACTATTATGTCCCACGGGGTGTATAATTGGCTAATATTTCTGTTTTTCAGGAGACGATTATTATTGGAAGCTGGTGGCAGACTTCGTTGGCCCTCAGACGGGGGAAGGTTTGGATCTGGACAGAGAGCTTTGCAAAAACAGGCTGTTAATTCAAAGTGGACTCATGAGGGAGGACAATAACTTCCCATGGATTTCTGTCATCGATTGGCTGAAGAGGATTTTCCCAGTTTACCATTCGGCGGACTTTCGGTGCTTGATCGAAAGAGGCATTGCCACCACCTTGAGCTTGGCGGGCGACGCCAGGCAGACGTTTCTGGATTCGTATGTGAACTTCAACTTTGTGGGTCCCATATGTGACAGCATTGGTGTTGAACGAGACCACCTTTTAAAGATGAAAGACTTTTCTGACCGGGCACAGTCCATTGAGGTCACCAACGGTTTGATCCTAGAGCTAAACAACTTTGTGACAAGGGAGAGAGTTTCCCCCATCAACCTGGTCACCTGGCTGAGGAATTTCAACCCAGAATACTGCAAAGACGGCAAAATTCAAAAAGCTTACAAAGTCCTGAAGGTTCAGATCAAAAAGTTAAAGATGTGCCACCACAATTCTCAAACGAGAAGTCACAGGCGAAACTTTGTGATGGAGAATTTGCTTCAGAGTCCGTTTGAGCTGGTGAATTCAAGGGACTACCACAAGACCTCTGCCAAGAAGCGCACACAGTCATCTCCATGTGAAAAGATGATGATCAAGGAGGAACAGGATCGCTACGAAATCTCTCCCAGCAGGGAGTCGGAGAATTCTTCGGTATGTGTGTCAGTCTGCAGTGGGAGCGAGAACGGTGGGAGCATGCCCGACGTAGCCGCAGTGAAAAATGAAGTAGTATTGCCGTCGCTTTTAGATGTGGCTATGTTATCTGTCCAAAAGTTGTCGAGTATACATCATGGACAAACCAAAAAGTGCAGGAGAATTTCCTGGGACCTCCTCAGAAATCAGTATGCGCTAACATGCAAGGAGCAGCCCACCATGGTGGGGTTTGAGAAAATCCTTCACTCTGTTGGCGAGCAGGTCTCGCTGGCGCCCCCGGTAGTCTTCCTACACCACAACGCCAATTTCTTAGTGGACGTGCACGACATGGTGGAGCAGCAGATTATGGCTTTCGAGAGCGAAATCACCCAGTCACGGGGCGACAAGCTAGGCCGGGACGGAAACCCTCTTTTTAAGAACGTGGTCAGCTTCACCGAGAGCGCCACCTCCCGCTTTATCCACATGGCCACAGACATGCTGACCCCTGGCAAGGGGGCTTTGCTGAGCTACAAGAAGCACTGGCTGGCCTTCTGCAAGGAGAAGAAAAACCCCTCACGGCTAGTCAGGAGGCCGTCGACGCTGTTCAGCAGCTACTTCGAGGCCGCCGCAGGCCTCATTCACCACCACAACGAGGTTGCGCCCTTCTTCTCTGACATGCTGGCGCTCAACGACAACGAGTGCCCCAACGTCCTCCTTGAGAGCGTGGTCGCCGACGCCAGTGATTCTGTCATCCAAAGCATTGTGTGCGTTCTCGCAATCATCTACTGCAAAGTAGTGGGCCCCTACTGGCAGCTTCTAAAGAGCACAGGTGAATACTCCCTCTTCAGCCAGTACCTGCTTTGTCTCTACCAGAAGTTCCTAGAATGGTCCAAAGACCCCTCCACTCTGATGGTGCCCGAGAAGGTCACCAATGTCTTCCTGCAGTTCGCACTGCAAGATAAGATGTACAACGGCGTGTACCAATACTGTGACGACTTGCACACCAACAGGGACCTCATCAGGGTCTGCCTGAAAAGGATGATCAAGGTGATTACCGGCGTTGCTGAGGAGCACCTGATTGACTTCTTGCCGGGAGGACGTTATGCTCAAGTGCCGTCATCTGATTTGAACATGAAGCTGTTGAATTGCAAGTTCGCCGTCCTGATGGCCGACTATCCCTACAGCCCGCCACCAGGGCAAAAAGACAAAAGACACCCCACGGACTCTGATAGCTCAGAGGACTTGAGTTCGTCTGACGTTGAAGACCATATCGACGGGCAGACTCCCAACGCTGCCAGCGGGGCACATTGGGTCAAAGGTCGGGGACGGCAGAAAATGGTAAAACGTCCAGCAATTAAGCCTGTCACTTCGGAGTGCATGGACCTGGATTACATAACCGCCACCGTGGATAGAAATGGGGGGCCGTGCCGCACCCAGCAGGATGTGGACAAGCTGCTCCTGCGCTTGGCCGACAGTGACAGGCAGACAAAGTGCGAGGCGATCCGATGCGAGATTGCCTTTCAGAAAATGGTGCTGCACAACACCGACCCCATCCTCAACTCTAATTTCCGCACCACCACCGACATGACGATAAAGTTGAAACTCTCCCTGCCCCGCCTCAAGCCGGGCTACTCGATCGTTTTGGCCCCCAGGAAGACTGCGGTGAGGAAGTGCGTGCGTCCGAGCGTGGAGGACAGCCATCCCAAACCCGAAGTGAACCAACAGGTGTAATATTGTCAACGAATTCGGAGCATTCATTCACAAAGCATAAATATAGCTAAATAGCTCAGTCTTTCCCACTCAAATGACATCATGACATCATTTCTGGGTCCCCTTTATTTGTGGACTGATAATGTATTTATTTTTAAACGTTGTAGCGATCATGCTGGGTTGAGAGGGCACATTTGGCTTCATTTTAAATATACTGTCAGGACTGACTGACAAATGAATTGATGGAGTACTGTATTACCGGAAAAATAAAAAACATCTGTAAATATCTGTATGGTTAGTCAGCCTGAATTTTGTCATTGTGCGTTTAAGCAACGTGAGTGTTTTGTTTTCTCAAGTGATATTTGGTGGTCATTAGTTGTTGCATAATAAGCAATTATCCAGGTCACTTGCGGTTATAAGATAAGATAACCTTTATTTGTCCCACACTGGGGAAATTTGCAGTCTACAGCAGCAAAATTGTGGGGGAAGAAAAAAAACAGTGTTTCATTGCACAAAATAAATGTTTCAGAAAAGAACTGTACACAGTTCAATATATACTTTGTAAAAGTACTTGTCTGGGCCAAGAAAATCATAAATGTGAGCGAACACTTCTCACATCAGACAGAAATGTGTCAAGATTTTTGAGGATAAGTGAACGTACAGTATTTGAGCATCCGTCCTTCTTAGTTGTATTGTGGTCGTAAAACGAACGCACCATTCTCCGGGGGGTCACAAGGCAGACCGTGATGCTTTCAATGCTCTCAAAAATTTTAAATTCCTCCTAACTTCGAGAAAAACCCAAGGAAACACGAAGACAATCTGTTAGTAGAAATGTTTATGGTCAGTAGTGTGTTACCGGTGTACATTCTGTACGATATTCATACAACGTATTGCATCCACGTTTGATAGAGCCGCGAACGCGTCAAACAAAAAGTAAGGGATCATTATTTTACAAAGAGTACTTGAAGGCATCTCAAGGGGCGGGAACTCCTTGGCGAGAGTCCACTATTGCTTCCACTCCAACGCGGCCTGAGGGGCAGAGGTTTACCGGTGTCTCTTTCGAAAAAAAACGAAG
Organism: Hippocampus kuda; assembly: GCA_901007745.1. Classification (NCBI taxonomy): domain Eukaryota; kingdom Metazoa; phylum Chordata; class Actinopteri; order Syngnathiformes; family Syngnathidae; genus Hippocampus; species Hippocampus kuda. The sequence continues at coordinate 17,650 of CAAKHF010012959.1, forward strand.
CAAGGTGAACGAACCACTCGCCGGTTTGTTCACCGCGGTTCCTTCTCCGTTCTTCGGGCCGAAGTCGGCGGCGTCATGTCGCCCGGCTGGTGGAGGAGCAATGCGGTGACCCACGGCCTCATGGCGCTGTTCGCTATGGGGTCGTGGATTTCAGTCAATAGTTTGTGGGTCGAGCTCCCAATCATCGTCGGCGTGCTGCCCGAAGGTCAGTGTCCGCCTCATGACGTTCCCTCGTCGACCACCCGCAAGACTTTGCTCACCGGTGGAAATCATTCAAGCTAGCCATTAGCCAGCTAGCGTGTGACACTAACCCATTTATTCGCTTTTAAATGATACGTAAATAGCACATTGGGATTCTGCTAACAATTACACTTGACATACAGCATGTCCATGAAGTCATGTCGACAGTTATTGGAATAATTTCAGTCCGCTAACAAAAGTTTGGAGAAATAATAGCCCGTACAAATGTGCAAAAATGTAACATAATTGCTTAATTCGCATACAGTGACGTCACAGCAAACAGTTACTCTGGAGGTTTCGCATCTCTAATGACGGCTCCAGAAAATGACTTTTTTTTTTTTAATGGCATTATTTCTGACACTTATAATGCGTATTCACTGCCTAACATTTGTAAAGACGTATGAATGCTTTCGTGGAATTGATATTTTTGGGCTGCATCAGATATTTCACATTCCTATGTTTGTATTTATGTCCCATTAAAATGTATGCTCTGATTTAAAAAATAACAATTACACATCGGACATAATTCACCAGTTCTTCAATATTTTTTTTTTAATCATTGAGTCTTACTTACTCAAGTAATTATTGGAGGTCCATTTTTTTCCCTTTATTTGAGTCATATTTTTCTAAAGTAAGTATTCTTGCTGATGATTGAGGATTATTAACCTGATGTTGGAAAAAAAATGCTGTTCGAGTTGTATTCAAAAGGCATTTTCTTTTGTGTGCGTTATCGCAGGTTGGAATTTGCCGGCATACCTCTCAGTCCTGATTGCGTTCGGCAACATTGGTCCAGTGGCGGTGACTGTCACGCATCACTGCGCGCCAGGCCGCCTCAACGAGCGCCTGCTCATCCACGGCATCCAGGCATTGGCGGTGGTTGCGTCGGCGCTGCTGGCCATCTTCTGGGCGCACACAGCGATTGTGGCGGGGCAGCTGCACTCGCTGTCCTTCCTGCTCCTCACCTTCGTGCTGTCGCTTGTGTGCTGCACGTCCAACGTCACCTTCCTGCCCTTCATGTTTCGCTACCCGCCGGAGTACATTCGCACCTTTTTCATCGGCCAGGGTCTGAGCGCGTTGTTCCCGTGTGTGGTGGCACTGGGGCAGGGCGTGGGCCAGCTGGAGTGCCCCGTCGTCAATGGCACCGTTCAGCCGCACTACCTCAAGGAGAATTTCCCGGCACAGAACTTCTTCTGGTTCTTGTTTGTCATGCTGTCAGTTTCCGCGGTGAGCTTCCTGGCTTTGACGCGCCGGCTGACACCGTCGACAGAAGCCGCACCGCCCCCCTCTGACAACGCGCAGGGGTCATACACAAATATTGAAAGTATGGAAAAATATGGAATTTGACTTTGTAAACTTCCAGGGATGGAAATGGGAATAATAATAGAAAAAATATATATTTCCTAGGCTGTAGTCATCTCATCCTGTATAATGGTGAAAAATGCAACTAATTTATCCCCCCCCCAAAAAAAATGTTTGTGCTTGCTAATATGAATAGTTAAAACCCTAAATATACAGTACTACTTTGTCCCAACCTCTTAAGTTACAACATTCCTCTTCAATACGATTTCTACAAAAAAAAGAAATGCTCACAGGGTGAAGACTCTGCAATGTCTGCTAACAACCCAAGCTAAACTTGGCTCCTCCCCAATATCCAAGGATGAAACAGTATCGATGTGTCATTTGAACTTTGTTCCCTTAATACCAATTGCTACTTTCCTTGCTACTTATTAGCTGATCTTTTGCCCCAACTTGTGACTTAGCTTATGATCTTAAGCCATCATTCAGGTATGCTAGATATTTTTCCGCAAATAACAGGGGAGATGATAAAAATGAATGAGTGGAGGATTGCTGTAATGCAGGGGTGTCAAAACTCATTTTTGTCGCAGGCCACATTGTAGTTACGGTTTGCCTTGGAGGGTCGCTATGAATTTTGGGAAACCATAGAAATGTTTAATCACCTCCACATATTACATAGCGCACAACAAATTGATGGAGAACTAGTATTAAAATCAGAAGTTAAGAATAATGACTGCTATTGCGGATTACTTAGGACAATTTGAAATTGTGGTTCAGACTTCAGCAAGCATCATGGAACTTGACATGCTTGATTTGCTCTCGCGGGCCACATAAAATGATGTGGCGGGCCAGATCTGGCCCCCGGGCCTTGACTTTGACATCATGCTGTTATGGATTTATTTACCTGAAGCCATTCACTCCGTATTTTAAGATAAGATAAGATAAGATAATCCTTTATTTGTCCCACACTGGGGAAATTTACAGCCTTCAGCAGCAAGATTGTAGGTAGAAAGAAGAGAAAAGTTTAAGAGAAAAAAAAACACAGTTCAATTAAGTGAAATAAAGTAGAAGGATGAAAAGAAACTCTGACAGGGATATGCGCTGCTGGAGAGGCAGCCACTGTGGATTATCTGATTTTTGTTGTTGTTGTTGTAAGGATGATTCTGGGAGTTATGGTTTGTAAAAAGTTTACCATTTCACCATTTGAAAGGTTTAGGCACCCTGGACGCAGCGGTGAAAAGCGATGACGAGATGCGCCCACTCAACAACGGCAGCTCGGCGGCGTCTCAGGAGGAGGCGCGTCCGGAGGAGGCGCCGTCGCCACTCGTGCCATCGTTTTGGACGCTGCACAACGTCTACCTTCTGGCGCTCCTCGCAGTCTCCAACGCGCTCACTAACGGCGTCCTGCCGTCCGTCCAGAGCTTCACCTGTTTGCCTTACGGCACCATGACCTTCCACCTCTCGGTGGTCCTCGGCAACATCGCCAACCCGCTGGCCTGCTTCCTCGCCATGTTTGTGATCCTGAGGTGAGGCGGCCAGGCGACAGCCGACTACGGACGGCTTGTCGTGCGCCCCAACCCGTCTGATTACGACCCTCCAAATCCAACATGTGGATTCTGAGCTAATGATTTTGCTTTGGCCTTGCAGGTCCTCTCCGCGTCTGGGTGTCTTGTCCTTGGCAGGAGGGGCCTTTGCAGCATACCTGATGGTTCTGGCTTCCCGCAGTCCGTGTCCTCCTCTGCAGGGGACCACCACTGGTGTAGTTTTAGTGGTGAGTGTCCAGGTTTTAATCTTGTAATCTTCGGCGAATAACTAACCATATTTTGTATTGGTGCTGATACTTTGTCTGTCCTCATACTCGGAGTGCCCCCCCCCCCCAAAAAAAAGTTCCGATACTGCACCCTGTGATGTGGAGAGGCTTAAAGGTAATCGTAAGTGACCACTTAAGACAGGGGTGTCAAACATACGGCCAATGGGCCGGAACCGGCCCCGAGGAAATTCGATCAGGCCTGCAGGGATCATTTAAAAGTGAAAAAACTGCATAAAAGACACGGAATGAATATTTTTAATAAGGTGCAATTCGTGGAGTATCCGCTAGGGGGACACACTGTTTTGATCAG
>CAAKHF010012963.1:0-11569 GCA_901007745.1 Hippocampus kuda
AAAGAATACAAGTGAGTTTTGAGGAGGGTTTTGAAGATGGGCAGCGAGGAGGCTTGCCGAATGTTCAGTGGGAGGTCATTCCAGAGAGAGGGACCAGCAACAGAAAAGGCTCGATCGCCTCTTCCTCTGCCGTGCATCACGCAACGCTGCGCAAGGCTGTGCGTGACATGAAAAATCTTGTCATTCCTTTTCCGTACTAGATAGTTAGTTGGCCAGTTTAAAGTGCTGATCAACTGTGGATTGATTAACTGACAAATCCACAACTTGGCATCAATGTTAAATCCTGATAGTAGAGTTTATATTTTATATTTTGTTTAGAATAATATGTTCTATGCAGCCCCACTAGTCTACACACGGTATTCCGATTCATGTTGTGTTTGTGTAATATGAATTACGCAGAAAAATCAATCTGTTTTTTATCCATCTCACCGAGGGCGGCCATTTTGCAACTTGGTGTCGACTAAAAATGACATCAAAGTTTTTCGGGGATCAATGACCGATCACGGCTCACCTGTTTTCTCATTCGACATATTTTAAAGAATGTTTTTGGTTTGACTTCCCCTTTAACGGTGTGTTTTTGGGGATCTTACTCCATTATGTTGATATTGGAAAAGTTACATTTTACAACACGGATGAACACAAAGTGCTTTGTTTGTATTAATATTTTGCATATTGTAACTCATGATCATTCCCCCATGCTATGTAAATGGTACCATTTATTAAGCAATCTTAAATTCTGAAAAGGGCAGCACGGTGGACGACCGTTGAGCACGTCCGCATCACAGTGCAGAGGTACAGGGTTCGATTCCATCTCCGGCCTTCCTGTGCGGAGTTTGCATGTTCTCCCTGTGCCCGAAGACAGCCGGGGATAGCCTCCAGCAAGCCCCCGACCCTTGTGAGGATAAGCGGATTAGAAAATGGATGGATGGATGGAAGTTCTGAAAATAGCTCGGGAGCAAATGAGACATGCATCGCTATGATAGTGCCAAACGGGTAAATCCCTCAAAATGTTGACAAAGCCAAAGGCTACAAGAAAAGAAGCGCAAGGATAATGAGGCTAGTTTCGTGGTGTCCTCGGGCACCTCCAATGAAGGGGCTCGGCCATGGATGAATGAGTGACAGTCTGATGAAAGCAGCATAGCAAGAGGCAAATTATAGTTCCTCCCCACAGTTCTTGCCTTGCCCCCACCCCTCCCTCTTCATTCCCTTCACTTGTTGCTCTCTCATCAGTAAGAATTTGTGCTCTGGGGTAGTTCTTCTCAGATTACCTGAAAGGAGACATCTTTTCTTTTCACCCCCTCTCTTCCTCTGTCTTCCCCACAGGCAAATTCTGCCTGTCAGATCAAAAAGGCAGCAGGTCGACACAGCACAGATATTCTCTCTCTCGCTCTCTCTCTTTTTCTTTTTTTTTTACATTTTTTACTGGAACCTGACAGAGAAAGAGTGACCAAGCGCGGGGGAAAAAAAGATGCACTGTGTAGGAGGTAAACTTCATCTGTTTCAATCATCACCCCCTCAGATATGTTTGGGAACTCAGCAGCTAATTTTCCATTCGCGCGTTATGAGTTTGACATAACAATGCCACCGGAGCACAAAGCACTCCCACAATGCGCCTTATCTTCCTCGCTGCATGGCAAATAAGCAGAGAAGGCGGCAAGTATGATTGGTATGTGGCAGTCTGTCACCTTTCAACGTCACATTTAAGGGCGGCTGTGTATTAGTGGCACAATGTATGCCATAGTTAAGTCCAGGTTTTTCACCTCAGGCAGCTGGCAAAGATGAAATCTTTTCTTTACACAGCAGCACTTTGAAACAGTAACGCACGCCTTCATCACATCTCGGCCGGATCACTGAACTGCGCTGTACTTTGGAGTCAGCCGGTCCTCCGTCAAACATCTCCAGTTGGTTCAAAAAGCTTCTTAACTGGAACCCCGAAGAGGGAGCAGATAACTCCCATTCAGCTTCCTGTGCACTTTAGAGTCCGTTTTAAGATTCCGCTCCTTGTTTTCCAATCGTTTCATGGTCTCACCCTGCCTTTCTATGCCCCAGCCTGGTAAAGTATAGTTTTCTCCTTGTTAAAGCGGTTGATTTGTGAAGGGTTGTTTATAAACTACATCTCCTGCGTGAGAACCGAAAAGCCAAAGATGTGAGTGCTCCCATTGTCTGGTTGAGTCATTGCTATTCCACTTCAGTCCCGGGGTTGTCAGGTTGCTGAAGAAGACTGAATGCTAATGCCAAGAATTAAGCAAACAACGAGGCAAACAATTAAACAAACAATGGCGCCACGCTCCCTCAGTACACTTTGTGACTAAGAACTTGAAATCGATCCAATTCAACAGTGACGGCGCCAACTTGGAAGCAAGCTGGAAATGTTCAAGGAAATGTACTGAGATCGACCTTTGGAAGCGCATGCCGCGTTGTGAAAAATGTAAGCACGGCATGTGTTATTTCAGTCGTGATACGAGACATGAGCAGCATACCGAGCGAATTGTGGAACTTTCACGGATCCTATACGGGACGCATACCTTTTTCTTCACACCCAGACTTGATGGCTTGCAGTGACACTGGTTGGGCAGCTTTTCGAAACCGTGCCCTAAAAGGCAGTCCGGCAAGCTTTCCTCATCACTTTTGCTCTTAATCTAACATTCTTGCTGTCCAAAATGCCATCTATAGGCTCTCCAATCATGGCAAGTGGTTCAGGCTCGGGGTTTTCATGATAAAAAGCAGATGTATGCATTGGAGTAGCAGAGCCCTGTTTTTTTGTTTTGTTTTGTTTTTTTTTTTTGTTGTTTTTTAAAACAGAATCAGAATTATCTTTATTGGCAAAGTGTGTAAAATGCTCCGGTAGTATAGGGTACACAAGTATTGCAATAACAAACAACTAAGATAAACAAAGGCATGTCTTATAAGTGTCGAGGTTGCAATGGATTCCTCCGAAGATTAATTTAAAAGCCGTCAATTCCAAAGGAATTAATGGTGGAATGTCTCACCGTCTGTTCGTAACTGCCATTTTGTTACTAGCGTTGTATCGAGAAGAACAATAGTGGCCGGTAGCGTTGTCATGATGGACAGGTGCATGGATGTCGAGCGACTTCCCATTGAGGACGTCGTGTCACTCACTCATCTTCAGACAAAAATGTTCAACCAAACCATGAAATGTTGAACAAAAATAAACGATCTTAACGCTAGCATGTAATGCAAAACACCACAGAAAGGCTAACTGAAAAAAAAAAAAAAGCATCATGTCATTTTACCGATGGAGACATTCAAAACAAATGGAGCAGCAACACACACACTGGCATGTATTGTCATGTCCTGTCTTTCTGACTACTTGAGATGGATTTCTTTCCTCGTCTCCAATGTTGCTTTTGTGATCGCTGCGGGACAGAGCCTCTTTGCCGTCGCGGCTGGCAATTCATTCTCACTCGTATTTTAGGTGCGGCTTCAGCGGAAGGAAGATGCCGGAGTATTACTTTGCTTTTGCCATAGTCGCTCGCGGTTTTGGTTTTCACCGTATTGTATTTGTCTCGTTTGTGCCAGAGGTACTTACGGTTAGTTTGGTTTGCATGTAAGCGCTTCAGTTATTTTCTTTTTTTCTTTTTTCCCGCTTCCATCTTGTGTAGTCTCTTTTTTTTTTCTTCCGCGAAAAATATACTTGTTGAATTGACTGATTTTCATTGTCACGTGGTTGCTTGAAAAAAAAAATCATCTGGCTCCAGATGAATTTTTTAAGTAGACTTTGCATCCAACTTAAAAAAATGGATCTGAATGAAGATGATTGTAAATTCAACACACCATTTTTTTTTCCCAGTGCAGTTGTTTCGACATCAACTTTTGTCATCACTATTTTTTCATTCCGGTATTTACTTTTGAATCAATGAAACCCCGATTGCTCGTTTGTGGAGTCTGCTTAACGATCTATCCTTGGGCCGTTTGCCAACCCTTACACATATTTCCTCTACTCTCTGGGAAACGACTATTAAAAGAGCAAAACGTGATGCTGCGTTTCACTGGCCCTGTATTTTATGATACTGAGGGCGCAACGTTCTGACTTCCCTGTATTCTCTTGAAAAAAAAATAATCATAAATTTCATGTTAAAATCTGCATGAAAGATGAACAAGTGATCGAGTGGGGTTTCACCATACACCTAAAGTTGCCCCTGCTTTAATCGAACGCGTATCGTCCGGTCTGATCCTGAAAGCGATCCACGTGACATAACCACGCTTTGCCAGGGCCAAAAGCCCGACTGACTGTTTACTTACAAGCGCCTGCCTTAATTCACTGACGAGACGAGCAAATAGAAAATGTGATTTGGTTAACAATGAGCCCTTTGAGCGTCAGTACAGGGAAGACGGGATCGAAACGAGCAAGTGTGTGCGAGGATGTGGATACCGAGTCCATGTCTGTGGGCGGAAAGAAGGAACAAAAAAAACCAAAAAAAAACCGAAACGCAACCGATGAGTTAATCGGTATAAGAGTAGGCGAGCACTTTTGTCAGATGACTCTTTTAAAACTGAAAGAGTCCCCTCTGTGCGGCTCGGTTTTTATCATTTTGATCATCACCGAATAAAACAAGGAGTCAATGTTCACAAGAGCCAAGTGGAAGCACAAGAAACGGGCCGTTTTCAAACCTCCTCTTCCGGCATCAGCTGAAAAACCTTCTGATTCCAATTAATCCTCCATTAGCCACTAAGACAGTCAGGATGACCTTAAACATGTCACCTGATATTTTGCCATTACTTTGGCTTCACTGCGCGAGACAGATACAGTGTGCAAAGCACAGTTAAGCCATCCATGATGTACTGTGTCTGTTTTGGACTGAGAGAGAGAGCGTGAGAAGAGGGGCCTGAGAGGGTCTGAGTAAATCAATGTTGTTTAATATCCACCGTGAGCACCGGCCAAGGAATGTGTCATTCAGTCCGTTTGTTGCTCGATTTATTGGCGGGCGCTTGATAATCAAACGCTAATCAAGGTGATCGATCCCAGATGGGGCCCCCCCGTCGTCTTTTAGATGAGAGACAAGAAATTGGAAATAAAGTCGATGAGGAAGTTTGCCGATCGCCGGGGCCGCACGTCGTGCATCTCTCGAGCCACCAGATACACACACGGAAGAATGAGACTCGCTATCTGACCTTCAAGAAGACAGAAAGAATGTCAAACAGCGAGTAAGATATGTGGCCTGCTCCATCTCCCCTTTAAGTACGAGCATTCCCAAAGGTGTGGGAACCAAAAGGCAGCGCGATTCACACTACACCTGATGAAATTTGTTCACGGGCCAACACGGTAATTACATTTGCTGCGTTTTAATTAGAAGGGAAGAAAAAGGTGTCGGAAAGCAGGGCTCAGAGGGTGTACACTCAACGGGACCAATCAGTCAAAGGGCCGAATCGTGAACTATCGACGGCGGAAACACACAAATATGGTTGATTGGCCCTCAACCACCGGGACGTTGTGGGACACCCTCCGAGGACATCTCCAATCTCCAAAAACCACAATCATCCATCCCAAATTCGGCTCATACTGCGACTCGACTCTGAACCACTTCTTCTTAATGATGTGTTCATACCTTTGGAAGTAAAAGACAAATAAAACCAGAGTGTGATTTGACGGCTGTCATGGAAGTTCTAAATAAACTTGACAGATTACATTTGTTCTAAGTATGTCTTTTCACAGATTTGAAACCACCTGGGGGGGTAAAAAATTGTGGAAAATAAAATACCGGCGATGCCAAGATCTATTACATCTGTAGGGAAGACAAGTTAAAATAACATTCAAGGTACTAAATAAAATGTTGGAGGGGGAAATGTGTGTATTGGTATTGTTCCCAGCAGCGGTGCACTTTCTCACACAGAGCAGTCCATTATTCTCCACTCTGTCTGAGCGAAACCTCATGGTCTTGAGCGCTGATAGATAAAGCCCCCGTTTCTCGACTTTCTTTCACATCCAACACCAAGAGTGTTCACCCTGTGTCGTCGTAAGCTAGTCCGGTCTTACCTGCAGTATCCGGTGCCATTGCTAAAGGTCTGACAGGTGGCGTTGTTCACGCATGGTGCTTTGTTGTCCACACACTGAAGAGCTGCAAGAGATGACGACACAAGTTACATCCTCTTTCTTGGAATATCAGAAAAAGCAGGTGGGGAAAAAACTTGATTTCGGTTTCGTTGGCCCATGCCCCATATCGCAAAAAGATTTGTGGAAATCTGTTGCGTGGTTTGGGTGTTCTCCCGCTAACAAGCAAATCGACATTGGCATTTGGTTAAACACTCTAGTGAGCACTAAATCAAAACCGTCTTTTCGTGTGTTTGTCATGGTCTTACCTATAAACACATGAAAACCTTTTAAGACGCACTTAAACTTTACAACCAACGCAAAACAGCATAAACGGGCTATTTCAAAATAATAATTTCTGAAGCATTTCTTCGCCCTTGTACTCACTCTCATGTGTTCAAGAAATGGGAGACTATCATATAACATCTTCTGGAGAAAACAGAAAGAACAGGCTCGCTTCGCAGTTCTCCAGATGAGAAGGAAAGCAGGCTTGCTCGAAGCCGTTAGTCACTCCGTCACACAGAAACAAGAAAATGAGGCATTGTCGATTCCAAAACCAAACTGGTCAATCAAACCGTATCATTTCGTGAAACGAATGTCCGCTAGCTTAAAGCTCATATACAATATAAAACGCTATAGACCGACCAGCAGAGCAGATGTTACATTTTTCAGAAAGTTAGTTTCCACTTAGTTTGGATTTTCAGACTTTAAAATGGAGGAGGGGGGAGGCGACGCAACGTGACGCATTTCGATCAATTTCCAGTCGACGACATCACGCAACAGGCCCCCTCAGGCCCCACATTACTCTTCCTTCTCCTGGTGCGAGATAAAGAAAAGTGATAGCCTCCAATTTAACGCAGTAAGGTTGGCCTCAGATTAGCGAATGGTCACAGGGCTGCCGGATGGGCTGGCAGACAGAAATGAGCCTTGAGGAAAGAAAACAAAGCCCGACTATCTCCCTGCCAATGAAGCACTCATAGCTACACACACCGGCCATTGTGCGGGCACCGGGCCACAGCTCAAGTGGTCTTTGCGGACACCCAAGTGGCGCAAGCAAGGAAAAAAAAAAAAAAAAAGGCATGAAGAGTTACAGCCCTTTTTTTTTTTAATCAATGCAAGATGGCTGCCGAATGAAAGAAGACGCGGCAAGGCGTGCCAGATTCAGTGCGACCGTGATGAATCACGATTCATGAGCCTAATAGCATCGCTGCATTAGTCAGGTTTGAATGTTTTCAGAAAACAGGAAACCTAGCAAATTCAACAAACAAACGGCAAGTCGTACTTGCGTTTCACTGCCACGGAAGCCATGATTAGTGACTTGTGCTCTGTTGACACCGGATGCCAAGCGAACTTTCGCCTCGGCGGCCCCGCGTCATGTTCAGCCGAGCCTCTGAATTTTTGCTAAACCAGTTTATGCGATGAACCCTTCTTAGTGAAGTGTACTGGCATGAAATCTGGTTGTTTTAGTCAAGAATTTGGGTCAACATATTTTCTCCAAACTATATTTAAGTTCCCTACGAAGAACCAACCTTTAATTTGGTGAATTCTTTATTCCAGTTATCATTCCCATGCAAAATCCCTAAGTATGTCTGATTTTGCATTTTGACAAAGCTGAAGCGGGGTCAGCTGATCTGAAGGAAACGCCGACAAGTGGAGTCATCGCGATAAAGGAAGTACGCTGAGCAGTGGTGTTACTTCCTGTGCCTGTAATTAATCACAGTGTGACTGAAGTTCAAGAGTCTCTGTGACCAGAAGCAGACGTGGTAGAATTTGTAGCAGTGGAAAGCAGAACGTGCGCGCGGCGCATTCTCATATGGTGACTAATGCCTTTGAGACCTTCGTCTGACAGCATAGTCCATTCGACATGGGGATGCCTGTACATAAGCCGGCGTGAAATTCATAATGCTAACGGGCACACACGCTAACATTTGCACACACAGGCAGCTATATCAGTACAGTCCACGGGGAACACTGAACAATTTCAGACCCGACTTATGTGGACAGAACACTTTGGGTTGGTCCATTCTCGGTGGTACATTTGACGTACATGTGAGCTGCATTAATAGGTAGCAGATACCACGAGATGCGTAACAGAGAAAAGCCCGCGGCTCAATGCCTGCTGCATCCGAGCCGATTTTAAGATAGCTAAGTGCACGCAAGCAGATACAGTAGATAAGGGGTGTCAAACATACGGCCCGCGGGCTGGAACCACCCCCCAAAGAGGTTCGATCAGGCCCGCAGGATAATTTAATAGTGAAAAAAAATGCATATTAAGACATGGAATGAATTAATAAGGTGCAATTTGTGGAGTATCCGCTAGGGGACACACTGTTTTGATCAGAGTAGAACACAACATTGTTTTGATCAAAGAAGACAACAGCAGTCTCAGTCTGTCACTGAGACAGACCCAACACAGCTTTCATAGACATGTGAATACTTTATTCTTTACACGTTTCATAGCACTCTCCTTAGTTTGTAAAGTGTAGGCAGGGATTAAATTTCGATTTTATATGCAGATGTGTAAATGGCTTAAAAATTCCTTTCTTGAAAAATCTCATTTAATCTTAAAGTGCATTACTATATTTTTCAAGACCAATTGTTTAAGTTTTGTGCCTTTGTACAATCATTGGGATCAGTTGCAATGCATACATGTGAATGATAAAAGTAAATTGCAAATTTGTCTAAGGAAATCTAAGGTGCTTGCTTCATGAAATGTTTTGTGAAAGATATGTTCATTAAATTTCAACATTTTCCTAATGTTCTTGTGCTTCTTTAGAGCCCCCCAAAAAGGAAAGACATATTATTTTGGTTATTTATAGCTGAGTATGGTATAATTTTAATGGTCCGGCCCACTTGATGTCTACCGAGGCCGTATCTGGCCCACAATGTGAAATGAGTTTGACAGCCCCATGGTAGATTAACTGTGAATCTGAAGTACTGCGTAGCGATGTATAAAAACAGGTTTACCGTCCAACCGTTGCCAAGGGTTCATTCGACATACACATACGCATTTAAAACCGAAACAGTAAAATGTTCAACGTTCAAAATACCTGAGATGCATTGATACTGTAAAACAAAAAAACAAAAACACAAAAAAAAAATTCATCTGTTGGGTGTGTGTCTATAAGAGGTGTAGTCTATTGAATGATGAAAGGAACTGATGTCGGCAGGAGTCGTTGCAAGCATTACAGTACCTTAATTGCTTGGCAACACAAAGAAGAAGAAAAAAAAAGCCACCAAGCAACAAGTTGTAACTATGAAAACTGGTAAGTGGCGGTATTTATGTGTCATCAGTGTAGTGATGATCTGTAATTGCTGGCGATCAAGCACCTGTGCCGCCAAAATGTAATTATGAGGACCCGACTGATTAGTCTAATTAGAGCTCATTTAAAACTGGCAAAAACGGACAATTTTTTTTTTCTCGACACATTCCAACAGAAGTCAAAGATAATGACAAACGAAACATTCCCTCGCCCCAACCAAATAAACAAATCGAAAAAAAAATCTTTGTTGTCAAGTAAAATACTAAATGAGAACGTATTGTCAAACTTCTGTCAGTCACATGTTCTGCCTGTAATCCATATGCAGTTATACCTCGGTTTTCGACCATTATCCGTTCCAGTAGGCTGTTCGAAAACCGATTTGTTCTAAATCCGAAACTATTTTATTAGCCCATGATTAGGAGCTAATAACACTATGCAGAAATAACAAAAAAAAAAAACAGACAGATTTGCGTAAATCACCACAAACAAGTCTATTAACAATGAACTTTACACAAGGAAGCGTCATTTCCTCTTGTAAGGAAGCAGAGAGGAGTCGAGTGGCGTATTCAGGTTTGCTTAGTTTGGTCGAAAACTGACTTTCGGTCTTAATCCGAGGCGTAAAAATCTAGAATTTTCTGGTCAAAAACAGATTTGGTCAAGAACAGAGACGTTCAAAAGCCGAGGTATGACTGGATGAAAAATTTTTGTTTTTTTTCCCACATTATACATTTTTTCACTTAATCGGCCAAGCAGGTATTGGAATTTTAGTCCGCCACATATAATTTTTTTTTTTTAATCCACATTGGTCGGTCCCTCGTAATTATTTTCTGTCTAAATCATCAACAAAACAGAGCACATGTGAGCATATCAGATGTTCTGAAACTGACCCCCACACTCTTGGCACTCGCCAATGCCTTTGGCGGATCCCTGCAGAGCGCTTCAAGGAGGGGAGGGGAGAGAGCGGACGAGAAAACAAGAGAGTGATTGACCTGCGAGACAGTGAGGGGGAAGTAATTACGAAAACAACGCGCAAAGACTAAACACAAACCGCCGTCCCTGAGCCCTGGCACACATCCACGCAGCCGAGGACAGGAAGTTGTTCACGCTAAGTGAGGAAGTCAAGTCATTTCCTGGAATCGCTGTACAAGCCCCTCAAGATCCTGCGCTCCGAGCTGTTGCCGTGGAAACGTGCAATAAAATACCCTGAGCTCAGCATGGAAGGAGGGAGATGAGGCTCAAACTAAACACCGGTACCCCGAGGGAAGCTTCGCGGGCCCACACAAACAGCACACGCGAAATATTTGGTCGTCCGACGTCACGTTCGGAATGGATGCAGTGACTCAAAACCAAAATGTGACTCGATGCGAGAATATATACGGCAGCCTGACATACCTCGACTTACGTAATTTCATCCGAGGACAATCGTTCGTGAGAGGCCGAGCTATTTATTGCCGTCCCAGATGAAGGTCAAACGTAAAAACAAAGACAATTACACACTGCGTAGTAAACCAAACCACAAAACCTCTGAAAGGCCGCTGGCTTAACGCCAACACACAATATAAAATGTTTATAACCCTTTAAAGCGACTTATAGCTGAACACAAACGAAGCGATGACACGTTCTTTATCCTCTGCGAAGAACAACGAATCTTACTGCAGCTCATTGAGGAGTTGTGACCGTCTCCTTGTGTATTTGTGTGTCTGTATCATACTGGCCTGAGGCGGCCCGGGTACGCATATCAAAAGGAGCCGTAAAATATCCATTGAACTGAAGCAAAAACTGTTTAATTCTTCATCTTCATGCCATTTTTTTTATAAAGTGCAGTAAGTACGAAAGAGTGCTGTTTCCTCGTTCTTATTTAAATAAATAAATAAATAAATACAATGACCGTAAAATCTGTAGATTGCTATATTAAAAACGTGATCGTAGGTTATGGAGTGGTTTTGAGTGAGGAACATGGTCACGGAAGAGATTAAACCCAAAAGTCAAGGGCACCGTAGTAGTTACCCACAGAGTCTCGAAATCCTCGTGTAAATGATGGTGAGGCCCTCTAATTAGGCGGCTGACGGTTCACTTGCATTTGTAATTACGCGGAGGAGTTGGTAGAACATGTTAGGTGGGAAATTAGCCAGTCTGTGTGTGTGTGTGTGTGTGTGTGTGTGTGTGTGTGTGTGTGTGTGTGTGTGTGTGCGTGTGTGTGTGTGTGTGTGTGTGTGTGCGTGTGTCTGTGTGTGTGTGTGTGTGTGTGTGAAGCCCG
>CAAKHF010012966.1:0-15483 GCA_901007745.1 Hippocampus kuda
GCATAGCATTAATGTGTGTGTGAGTGTGTGTGTGTGTGTGTGTGTAGTACGCGAAAAAGTCTGATATGGCGAGACCATACAAAAACCCCTCGCACACGTTTTGTTTAAACTTCGTAGTGACTAACATCTGATGGATTTCATTTTTAAATAGTGCATGAGTGTCAAAGAGATAAAAACATGAAGTAGGAATACACAAATTCAAATTTGGATTGCAAGCCAAACAATATCACTTGAAAACAAGGATATTGTTCTATATGAGATACGGGGTCCCAAATTAACTTTGTTTACTTACACATGTGAACCAGCACAAAAGGGTCAACTGTCAGAAATAATTAACTCTAGAATTATGTGTAATTTCATGATATTAATCATGAACAGATTTACCTACATTCATCAGCAATGCTGATGATATCTGTTTGATTACCCCCGCAAAAAAAAACATTCAAGTATATACATACCTTGCAGATTGCATGCAACACTTTCTACAGCAAGAAAACTACAACTCAAACGGAGCCGAGTAGATTGGTTGAACTGTAATTTGCATTCACGTGCCACAGTTGACCTACTGGTTTGATTACACGGAGCATTATGCTTTGCAAATGCAGAGCAAGGCAGCCGCTTGTAATTTCTCAAGTTCCAGTGGGAGTTCCTGGAGGCTGAAATGTCGACAAAGCAATTACATTGATCATGTATATTCTATTGAACATGACCTGATCAAAAGAATAAATAATCATTTGAATCAATACCAGTCACAGGACAGGCCGTGTAAATAAAGTGGCAAAAACACACTCACATTCCTCACTGTCTCTAAGTTTCAGTTCATTGCTGTCTTTGTTTTTTTTTTTTTAAACGTCAAAACTCGTAAAACTCTGCCGTCAAGCTTCTTGGTGCTGATTTGCGGCTTCCGCCTTATTTGATACACGACTCTCGAGCTATGACGAGATCTCGCGTGTTGCGAGAAGTCACATATACTGTATTTATGGGGGAAAAAAAGATGTGTTAAAAGGATCGATCCATGTTTTTATGAATTGATATCTGACTATGAAAAGAAAAATCGATTCGATTAATCCTTTTTTTTTTTTTAACCCAGCTCTAATTTTGTAGTCCGTCCATTTGGAGCTGTCGCCTAACTTCCTTGCTTCCGTGTTGGATCGTTGCGATGTGACCGCCGAGCCTCGTTTGATTGGGGAAATGCAATCAAACGTCTCTACCATTGACTTTGCATTGGTGAATCTAATAAATCTGTGGATAAAGTAGCAAGCAGAATGTACGTCAATGTAAAAATTATGTTTCTCCTTCACAAACCCATTCAAGTAAAAGTTAAAAAAAAAAAGTCTTTGACAAGTACAATTCCTCCACAAAGTTACTAGAGTCGAATAGAATGTAGCACATAAAACTTGAGACTCACGACTTTCGCACTTGCGTGACTTACTCCCACCTCTGGTAATCGTGCTTTTCTTCCTGTCCTACACTTTGTCCCGTTCACTGTGATTCCTGTACCCCCACAGCCGAGCTGAGCCAATTTACAGTGTCATCCACAAACCTGGGGAGGGCAAAGGTCCCCAGGCTCTCTGCAGAGGCTTCTGTCCTTCCCCTGCACCCTTGTGCCAAGCTCCACTCCCCCTCTCTGGCAGGTACTAACCTAGTCTGTCACGCCTTGCTCAGCTAACCGTCCTCTCCTGAAAATCAGACAATAGACCTTTTCACCATGACGTCACACTTACTCCCGTTGGCGAAAGTGGTAGTGTTCTCCGATGACACCATTAGTCAACAACGTTTCAAGTTTTTTTTTTTTGGGTGGGGGGGCAGTAGGTGATCAAAAATGACTCAAACTGCTTCAACAAAAGCACACACGCAGAGCAGAGGTCTGCTGAATGCCATCATATAAACGGCGTGTCACATTTGTGCGACTTTAGGTGTTCTCGACTTGAAAAGGTTCCACGACGATGAAACACACACTCCAAAAGCAGCGCCTTCTCCCCTTTCGTCTCGTATTTTCTTTTTTTTTTTTTTTTTTCATAAAAGCGAGCCGTATCCGCTCTTGGCAAGCACATCTCCGCGGGAGGAGTGCAGCCGAAAGGGCTTTCGCGCTCCCGCAAGCTGCTCCGTTCCATCTGTCAGGAGGCGTTGATAAACCTAAAGCCTCTGTCTCAGGCCAAGTTTCCGACTGAAGGGGGGAAGAGATCATATTCAACTGTATTGTACTTCATATCTGCAGTGCCTACCTGAGTTAGACGTGAACAGAGCGGCAAATGTTTGTTCATTAAGTGTATGTCTGTGTGTGTGTGTGTGTGTGTGTGTGTGTGTGTGTGTGTGTGTGTGCGTGTGCGTGTGTGTGAGAGAGTGAACCCTGGCTTTAATAAAAAATGTGTCAAATTATGTAGGGCTGCATGGAAAAACATTTGAGCAGTACCCCCTCCTCCCACAAAAAGAAAAGACAAAAAGGCTGAGTCGTTGTATGCAGCTTAAGTCCATGTACTAGTACGCTTTTTCTCATCACTAGTTAGACAATTCAATGAGCTGGTAGAATAACTAGGCTGCACTAGTGCTTCTAGTGAAGCAATAGATGTCAATTCGTAGTTTTGCCTCACTAGTAACATTGAAGTACTACCAGTGTGCCAAAGTTGTCAAAGAGCATACTAAGACATAGACCTTAAAATGGGTATCAAGGATACGGAATAAGTAGTTAAACAGCTTTATGGAAAGTCATTTGAGTGCCTAGTAGTCTTATTAGTGCTGCTTCATAGTATGGTTTCATTGCATAGTAATAGACCAAAAGTGGCACTTGTAGTGGGAAAAATATTATAAGAAAGTCTTTTTACTGGTGTAGTCGAGTTATTGTACTAGTGCGTTGAATTGTTTTACTAGTAAGGACAAAGCTTATGCATGGACTGTAAACAGGACATCAAGGAGATGGAATAGATGCTCAAATGACTTTCCATTGCTCTGTTACTTGATATCATTAACTAATTGGAGTTTGTTTGTCAGGAAGCTCACCTCTTTTTTTTCCACTGGAAAACTCGCCCATTCCCTTTTTTATGCTAAGTCCAAAGCAATAAAAATATTGCTTTGGTGTCATCGTTTTGCATCATAATGCCAAGCAACTATGTTGAAGTGAGTTGAGGAGCTCCATTTTGACAAATGTCGTGCTTTGCTACCATCTTGTGGCCTCTTAATTGCTTAACACACGTGTAGCGTGAACACCATGTACCCCATGGTTGGCCGTAGGGGACATGCAGCAGATGAGCAACGGCCTCCATCCGGGATAGCAGACACCTCGGTACAAGCCCACCGCGGCAACTCTCAGCACGAGGAGACTAATTTTAGACGCCTGCTACAGTAAGCGCACAAGTGGAGCAGGCTGACTGTGACGACTGAGTCAGAGCTTATAGCGGCCTTCTGCCCATCTTTGCACCATCCTGACACAATCCAACGTTGTCGTCGCCCACACATGTGCCACCTCTGAAAAGGACGTTACGTCTTGTGGTCTGGAGACTACTTTCGATACAGTGAGGCCCTGTTTATTGTGGGAGGATACGTTCCAGACTCACCCGTCACAGGTGAAAAGCTGCAAGATGGAGAGACAATCTTAAAAAAAAAAAAAAAAGCATGACTACTCCTACACATTTTTACATATTAAGACACTTAAATGTATCAAAAGACTATTCTAATACTAATACTCGCAGCAGCAACTCATACAAACAGAGCATACAACAAAAGAGAAATGAAAAAAAAAGATTTTTTTTAAATAACATTTATTTAGACATCCCAATGTTTGTCCAAACCATATTTATCAAATGACAGTCGGCTTTCCTAAGGCTAACATATAATACAAAAACAAAAAAAACATAAACGTGCTAACAGACGCTATCATCAATGTTGCAGTTATTGTAAACCTTCAAACGACTGCTACTGAACACACATGGGCACATCAACACCTACAATACAAACGGAGCATACAACTCGTATATTAAACAGGACTGACAACAAAAAACAGCAAACAGGTGACTGTTTTAGTGGATACTTTTTCTGCCGTACATATAAAAATCAAATGACACCAGTAAGTTCGGTGGCCCATTCCCATGCAAGGAATGTGGGGAAAAGTTTCCTTATTTATCTTGTTTGGTCAGGCTCAAAACACAAGAAAGCATTCAGATTGCGACAGCGGGTGGGCTAATCAGTAACTTTAAGCACCTCGCATCCGCGCAAACACAAAAAGCTTTGACTCGACAAATTCATGCACGGATAACGAGGAACACTTTGACCTTTCGCTTGGCATGTTAAAAGATGAAAAGGTGGAAAAAAAGAGGCGCTGAAATGAAAGTAATCACAGCAAATGAAGCCAAGTCTTCGTCTGAGGTGTTAATCAGCCACCGCGCGTTATTCTTAGTCACAGCGAGAAGCCCGAAATGTAAATTAGTCAAATGTCAAATTAAAAGAAGAAAATGGCGCATTACTATGGAAGGACTTGTGTTTTTAAGATAAGAAAATATAAGGAAACCTTTATTTGCCTCACAATGAAGAAATTCGCAATTTACAGCCGCAAAATTTTGAAAGAAAGAAAGTAGAAAAACAAAGTGTTTGCATGCACACAAGTACATTTAAAAATGAAATGTACACAGTACAGAATGAAATATAAAATATAAAATTTAAGATCTATGTAAAAAATGTCATGTTATTGACCTGAGGGAAACTCAAGCTTCTTGTCTAGCATAGCTCCAGAGTGTAAAAAGTGTTAAAGGCCTTCAAACTACTTTGCGTTGTTTACACACTGAGCAAAGGGGCTTCTGGGAATCTTCCTACCTGCCTAGTCTCAAGAGGCTGACACACAAGAATGTTGTCGTGCAGAAACAAAGGAGGACTCGACATTGGTCTACTGAAGCTCCATTTGCAACGAGTAAATACTCAAATGAAGTGAATTCAGATATTTTTTATACATACATACATTGCAAAAATACATGTTTGCAAATAATGACAGAAAATATGCAAAAGATTGCGCACGATGTAGTCCTCTCTTGTAAAGCTACATCATTACACCGTTTTTCACGATTTCAGTTTTTATGATTTTTTTTGGGGCGGGGGCGGGTAAAACAGAGCCTAAGTGCGACAGGATTAAGAACTTGACCCTTTGTTTGTGTCAGCAGTTTTCCAGCAATTGAGACGTGCTAACGAAAATACATCTTCTCTGTGTATAGTCCCCTGGCATGGCTGCTTTAGAGCGCCTCATTGTTGTCCTTTAGTGACAAGAAGGGAGAAGAATGATGAAGAGCGAGGAATTTCTTTTTCATTTTTGAAATGACAGTCAGTGTTTGGACGAGTGCTTCGCCATGGAAACCCGCAACCCGGTGGGTTATTTTCCACCCACCGGAGGGTATAATCGGATGTATTTTTCGCAGCTCAAACATGTGGTTATTGTCGGCATTAGGAATGACGCTAGACAAAGTAGCATATATTTTTCCAGGTCGTGGTATTGGTATTTGATTGACAGTTTGTATTCAGTAGCGCATTCAGTTGACACACCCACAGCGTTCAGAGAGAAAGAGAATGGTTTCCTTTTTTTTTTTTTGTAAAGCCGCAATCATTCAATATTTTTCACGGGTGTTAACACATCTCCGTGGTGAGTCAAATTCACAAGACATTTATTTTCACTTTCCAGGGACTTTTAAGTACTGTTAAAAGTATCTGCACTCAGTTACTTCCCCCCACAGGCGTGAGGGTTAAATGTTAAGCCTTTCTGGTAATGATGATGGGCAGCGAATGTTTGGAGCTGGTTCCCATCACACAACACGGTCATGAGATACGGTCGAGGCTTGTGAAAGTGACGCGCCTCTGAGAGGAAGGCCAGATCGGAAGAAGGCGAGCTACTGCCGCCATGTTCACCGTCAACGTCTCGTCCTCCATGTCTCTCAGGAGGAGACTGCCTCCAAAATGCTCCGCCAGAAGCGGTCGTCAGATTGGAATCCGAAGGTAACGCGCGCTAAATCGGTATCTTGAATGACAATGAAGTCACATCAGTCACGTTCGGAAGCTCTGTTGGGTAGTTGATTCGATGTGTGTGTGTGTGGTTTTTTTTTTATTGCGTGTCGTTGAATCTGCTAAAATCTGAGGTGTTCAGATCTGCGCTAGAACACAAGCCCATTGTATTAACAATGATGTCAATATGTTCTGTGGGAACCCATTATATTTCATAATTGAGTCTTCTCGTCATTTCTTTGACGGCTAACATAAAGAAAGACAAGAAAGTAAAATACTTCAATGAAAACATTTAGCTTTTTTATGCTATGCTGTAAAGAGGTGTCAAAATCAATTGACAACTAATCAACAATTCTCATTTGCCATTCACTCCCTGAATGCAGTCATCTTTTCTCACGATCATGATACACACTTTCTATGACAGACTGTGACACCTACTCTTGTTTTTACCATTCATATATATATATATATATATATATATATATATATATATATATATATACACACACATACACACACACACACACACACACACTCTGTTCGAATGTAAGGTGCCGAACGTGTCGAACTTACGTCCCGGCATTTCCCTTCCTCGTAATTAAAGTGACAAACTCTATGCTTATTTTTCAATGGTAAAAAATAAAATGTATATATATATATTTATATATATATATATATATATGTGTGTGTGTGTGTGTGTGTGTGTGTATATATATATATATATATATATATATATATATATATATATATATATATATATATATATATATATATATATATATATATATATATATATATATATATATATATCTCGACCAATATGAAATACTTAGCGTTTTCAGTCATATGACCCAGCCCTATCATCTACCCAAAAGCTGTTCTGATCTCGAATCTCAAGTAATGCAATGCTGCCATCTCCTGGCGTTAATTATAACAGTGATGTGGAAGCTTGAATTTCACAGACAAGCAGGGCGAGACCCTTTTCCACGTCCGTAAAAGATACTTGACAGATATATTTGTGGGTGGCAATAAACGGTTGTATTCCATTTGTCGAACATAAACATCTACGGCAGTGAATGAGTTAATTGCTCTTGACGGTGCCCCCTTGTGGTTGTGGGATGCTTAGCGGGTGCTTAGTTTGCTTATGCCTGAGTTTGACCCCTGTGATCGTAGTCGATTAGACTTCCTGTCCATCTGTAAGCTTTCTTACACACAATTTGTACGGTACTCTTTTCTCCGAATCTCTTCTGAGTGGCTAATCAAGGCTTTTCCCAGGCATGAATCTTAAAGTTGTGGAATGCTGGGGGGGGGAAGCCGGGGGGGCTTAATCGCAACTTACAGCCCAGCCCGTTGGGATGCAGATGTAATTGTTCCTGTCGACTGCAAGAAAAACCACGAGTGGGAACCATGTCGTGTTTTTGTGCCAGAAGGAATGCGTATTTGCGTGTGAATGCATACAAAGGAGCCTAATGTATGTTGTTTTCATTGTCGTCACTCAAGTCGGTGCGTGCAAAGCCAGTGTTGCACGGGCCTCCTTAATATTTGTGTTTGACAGTAGTGGCGCTCCAAAGCACCCTAAAATGGAGGCCGTTTCGAAAAGCCTTTCTGGAAACTGAGTCATCGCGGTTAATGCAAAAAGCGGAGAGTGAGTGGCGGGGATGGGATTGCGGTGGTCCATGGGGCAGGATGTGTGTTATTCTGTCGCCGTACGTTCATTTTAGAGTGGGTGGTGATGTGTGTGCGTCCAGCCAGTGGATAAAAAGCGCTCGGATCCACTTGCGTGGCTACTTGTGCTGTTCTGTATGTTAGAAAAAAATGCAGTGTTATCCAACATCAAGACTGCAACCTTCAATGTGGAACACAATCAACCTCGAGTTTCCCATTTAGGTCAATTATATTTGGAAATATCCCAGGTAATGTTTCATGTATAACTCTAACATGATTAACTGTCATAAGTGTCATTTACAGGGTTTACAACCATACTGACACATTTTAAGGGAAAAGCAAAATATATACAGTGAAAATCTTCTACAACGAAATCATGTTTGCAGTAAGAAATTTTTCACAACAGGGGTTTTTCACTGTAGCAAATTTGATCTCAGATGTAAACACACACACACACACAAACGTATGTGTACTCTTTATTTTTATTCCAATAGTGCATAAGTATGAGCACACACTTATTTGACACTTCATATGCTCAGTGTAGAAAGAAAAAAAGGGAAAGAAATTGCGAAATTTACAATCAGCATTGACTTTCACTTACATCAATTTCTTGGATACTGTATTTTATTTTGCTTCCTCTGTCTTTCATTTTGATCACTTTTACCCTCTCTTCCAGCGTCAGAGCGCTTCTTGACTTAGCTGCTTGACATCCAAAGGTCCGTTTTGTAGCCATATAAGCAATGCAACGTTCGTGCTGCGTCTGAAACTAACAATAACAAGTACTTACAGGACTACTGCGCATGTCTAAACCAGTGTGGTGGTTGCTGTTGCCGTTTCTGAACGAAGCAGTAGAGGTCGCTGTTGGATTAGACTTCATTGTAGTGAATCTCTTCGCGAGGCAAGAGCAGAAAAAAAGATTTTGTATAACGCAACAGGGTTTTTTTGTTGTATGGGGCAGGAAAGTGAAAAAAAAATTTCACATGAGGGGGTATTTTCGCCCGTGTAGATTTCGTTGTAGAGGGGTTTCACTGTATATATACTGTATTTGTATATACAGTATAATCTTTTTTTAATGATGTACAGTGAACCCCCATTTTTTGTGAGAATACATTCCAAGACGCAACCACCATTTTTGGAAATTTGCTATATACAGACTCAAAAGCGTATTTTTCCCTGATATGTGCTGAACACATTTCAACTCATTAAAACACAATGAAATGTACTGTCATCGAACCCTGCACCTCTGCACTGTGAGGCAGACGTGCTAACCAGTTCATCACCATGCTGCCCGCATCATGGTTTATGTATCATATTTTTTTTATTGCTCCATTATGGGAACTGGTATTGTAAAATCAGAGGTGGCTGTCCGGGAGACCCTTGTTTATTTTCATTTTCATTTTCAGTCATTTTTCACATCTTTATCTTATCAGCCCTGACACTGCGGCTCTTCTCATTTTTGTCTTGGCAGGGAGCCGAGAAAGGTGTTGCTGCACAAGGGCTCCACAGGGCTGGGCTTCAACATTGTAGGCGGGGAGGACGGCGAGGGCATCTTTGTCTCCTTCATTCTGGCCGGGGGGCCGGCTGACCTGAGCGGCGAACTGAGGAGAGGCGATCGTATTCTTTCTGTGAGTACATCCACACAGAAGCTTTGTATATGTCCCTGTCACAATCATAACAACTCATAACCAAGTACTTTACTCACACTCTGAACCTAAGTAGAAGTACAGATACAGTGCCACCTTGAGATACAAGTGTGAGTGATTTGAGATATGAATGCTGTGGGGGTATGCTGTAAATTTGTCCATTAGCTTCATGCTAACAAACAATGAGAAACACCACATACAGGATAAAGTCGAGCAGCTGACATTTGAACACAAACAGTGGAGCAACACGCTTTGTATAAATATGACAATATAATACTCACAGGCATATATTCCTTATTTTCTGCGAAGACTTATGAATTACTGCATTTTACTGAGGAGTTATCATCTCTAGATACTGTGTCTTTAGATGGCTGTATTATACCGCCCCCAGGTGGCCAACTCCCACACACCAAATGGAACAGCACAATGCCCATTGAATTGGAGACAAAACTTGTGGGGGAAACGGTTTACTTCTTGAAATTCTGTTTCATGATGTCATCACTGCAAGTCTTTTCGAAAATGCAAAATAGAGTTCTATTTATTTATATTTTTCATTAAATAACATTCGAAATTTGTTTCGGGGGGAGTCTGGAACGGATTAGTGCCATTGGTAAAAGTAGAAGTATTGATTCAACTACGCACTGAAAAGTAAAAGTTTGGGAAGGTACTAACTAAGGGTGCAACAACAAATTATTCGACTTGGAAAGTCTGTTTTGATGTAAAAGATGTTACCGCAATGAATTGAACTCTATCAAATTGCTCCACTTGAAAATGTACCGCACTCCATGTATCGAGATGCGTATCAAATCATCCTTTATTGGAGAGATGCACATCCTGAGTACTTATGGTAGTGTACGTTGAAAAGTTTCAATTTGTTATTGTAGGATCCAGAAAAGAACCTACTTCTCAGTTGTTTTTTTGCAACAACTGCGATCCTCTATCTTTTGTTTATATATTAGCTCTTCACGCAGAATTGCAATTAAGACATGAGATGCACCCTTCTACTTGTCTTTTACTTTTTCTCTTAATGACAACAAAATGCTCCTAAATTGAAATGATATGAATGATCAATTGAGATCTTTGTTTTGGTCGCAGGTGAACGGTGTGAATCTAAGGAACGCCACACACGAGCAGGCGGCCGCCGCCCTCAAGAGAGCCGGACAGACCGTCACCATCATTGCTCAATACAGACCTGAAGGTGAGCCACATCACTGGAATACAAAGTGGGCAATGAAGGAGAAAATATAGAAAATGGATGGATGGTTAAATCTAATGTTGGGCAGCATGGTGGACTAGTGGAATGCTTCCCAGACATTTGTTGGGCAAAGTCACATATTTTAAATCTGACGATATCCGATTACATGTATTTTTTTTCGGTGTGAGTGTATTTTTATGCTGCCTCGATGCGTATGCCAATTGTGTCACCTTTTAGTGTAAATCCCGCCAAATCCAGGGTGACGCGTTTTGTTTTATTAGGCTTTGTGCTCCATAAATTCTGCCTAGTGACAAGTGACCTCGAGACTTAAAGCTGAACTATTCATGTACTTTTAGAATGAATCACTATAGTCTGTGGGGTTTACTGTTTGCAATGTTTCCGAAAATTGGAGTCAAGGCACATCTTTTACATTTTAAAAAAAAATGTCATGGGACACCACTAAACAAAAATGTCACAAAAAACACAAACATACATTGAACTAATGATGATCTCATCTTCATTTTCTCACAAATGTACTTAGTGTGAATTGTGGGTTTGTTCACAATTTATTATACACCTACGGGACTTCATACTGTAGTATCAGCTACAAAATCAGCAAAACGATTATTCAAACGTCATCTTAATTTGTCTGCTACATCTCCATGCAGCAAATGAATGAGGCCTCCTCAATCGTCATACACTTTCCACATTCAATATGGTGACAACGTTTAACGTACAATATGGCGCTAAGGCGTCCTTTATTTATATTTGTTTTCTATGTTACTCAATACTTTTCATTGTGAGATACATTGAGGGCACGAAATAAGACATTTCGCCATGACGTCACACTTTCTTCCAGTTTTCAAAAGCCAAAGCTTCCCCAATCCGCCACTAGTAAGCAAATCCTTCCATGTTTTACGACCAAGGCAGAATGATTGAGAGAACAGGACAAAAACACGTTGTCCTCACTAGCATGACAATTCAGCATAGTAGTAAAAAAGAGTATTAGAGCATGCTAGTAAAATTTTTCCGCTACGACTACCACTTTCAGCTTTCTAGTATGCAATCATATCTTACAATACTACAGTACAGTATACTATACCTGGTTTGGCCGCGGAAGTGCGCTAGTCCCCGCCTTGACAAGCTCCCAATAGGCTCTCGCGGGGGATATTGAGTGTGAGAGGGGGCGGTGCCACGACTAGCATGCAGCCGGGTTAGCCTGTGTAAGGCGGGCAAATCGACCGCGGTTGGCCGCCCCTTTCCCCGCTCTCAGTGTCGACTGGTTCCCCGGTGAAGAAGCACAACAGGGCAGACCACTTCGAGAAAAGGAAAAAAAAGAGAGACTTGAGGAGGGGAAACTATATACGACAAAGCGGGAAGAAAGAAAAGGGCTGGATATAGGCCAAGTGAGCAAGTTTAATCGGACTGGCAGCCCCGTTGAGAGGATGGGGGATGGGCACTAAATAGTGCACAGCAGTAGCCCAGCACAAGCCGCGTGAAGTCGCTCATGGCCGGCTGAAGACCCGACAAAACATTGGCGGAGAACAGAGAAACCTCCGTCCTTTCGAGGTGAGATGACGCGACGTTTTAACACCCAGAAAAAAAACAGCCAAAGTGTGCTGTGCTTGTATATGCGCTTAACAAGTTTATTTCGGGAGCCCGGTACTCTATACTACTAACCTGTAGTGTATTCACTTCCTCGGTCAGTGGAGGTTATAGCTAGTTAGCTACTAAAACACTTAAATTAACACCATAGCCCGATTTAAGCATACGTTTTTATATACGAATGTGTTATATTGTTCATAATCGTATAATTACTAGGTTTACCCAGGTTAGTGTATTAATGCTTGCCACTTGTATGTGATTAAACCATTTCAATTGGATTTTAATCTTTTTAAGGTCGTTTGTTACTCGACACGGTTGAGGCTGGATTAACTAGTACCGTGTAGTAGGACACGGTGGGGTGCATTGTTATGCCGCTAAAACTCACTTCTATGCAGCTCTTATGTAACTCCACGGCTTAAGGTGGGGGAAGCACAGGTGTGGTCCAACAGGTGTGTATGGAAAGCCGTTTGAGCATGTATGCTGTATCCTTGGTATCTTGTTGCTGGTCCATACACTCATAAGCTCTTTGTCCGAACTAGTAAGCACAATCAGCTCACTATTAGAATGACTGTCTTACTAGTAATATTATTCCCACCACTAGTGCCACTTTTAGCCTACACATATGCCGTTACATCTTACAAGTGAACTACTGTACTGCAGTAGTAACACTAGTCCAACTAGTGGGCATGTGTCACATACTTGTCGTTTCCGGGAGCCTACTACTAGCTCCAAGAAGCACACCACCTTTTGCCTCACTAATAGTTGCCAAAGTGTCCTATTAGTGTGCAGAAAGGTCATAGAGTAGTGGAAAGCATTTCACTACAGTAGAAAAACTTTGGCATATTAGTTGTGTAACTAAAAGGTGCATGTGAGGGGAAACTGCTGTCTTTGACATCTGCTTGCTACAAGTGAAGAGCGTTGGCTGTTAACTAGTAACGTCACTGGAAGTGGTCGTAGCACAAAGTTCTCTCAGTGCAAAGTTCTTCCGAACATAAACATGTAGTTGACTAACTAGTATCCCGAAGTTGTTATATTAGTTTGGACCGTAAACAGGATTTATTTGATGTTTTTGCATGAAATTTTCATTGCTGCAGTCTGAAATGCTGACAAATGCAAACACACCAGACGTGTTGTCATGACATCGGCTTTGCTATAACAAAGTATGACATGTTTGCTTTCGAGTTTTTCTAGTTTTTGGGTGCGTGTTTTCAGCATGCCACGAGGACATAATGACAAAGATATTGTGCGCTCCCGTCAATACAAATGCACGCGTTCAACCAGTAGCCCTACTCGTTTATCCCAAAGCTTGATTTATCACTTTATGAAGGCATTTAAATGTTATATTTTCTAACATGTAATGTACTAGTAATTTAGAATTCTGTACTTTTTTTGGCCTTTATCTCCTAACTTGTTTGTCCTGTGAGTATATCCAGGAGGTTTAATTGCCCTTGAAACGTCAAACTTCTCAGGCCTTCAGAGGAGCAAGGCAATTGGGGCGTTACACAATTTTAGTCATGTTCACCCAAAAACCTCACAATTGGGTGAGCGTTGACTGTAATACTGTACGACAGCCCCACTTTAGTTATGTGGCTAGGTCACATACTCCAAAGTTTGCCCGCTTTCTGCTGCTGAAGGCCACTTATCTGTGTACAATATTTAACCACGGACAACAAACATGCAAGACAAGTGCTTGCTAATGATTGACTTCCTGCAACCACTCCAGTGACCCGAGGCCTCTCCCCAGTAACACTCTGGCATCCCAGACTGGTATGCGAGTGTGGAACATTGTTCCTTTCGGATTTTGGCACAGGAGGAACCAGTTCACCCACCACCCCTGTGCACTCTCAAGGACAGTCTGCACAGGAAGTGGGGAGTAAATATGAGTTTATCTGTGCTTCGATTGACCTGCGGAAGGACATGATGGAAATATGAGGAAATGCGGCAAGCCTGTTTGTGCAAAATCAGCACACTTGAGCTCCAAAGGAGTGGAGAGTGAACCCCAACTACACCATTAGTCTATACATCGGTGACCTTGCCTTACAAGTACTAGCACTTTTTTTTGCAAGCCATTGCTAATCGATTACCATATTAACTAACAATTATAGTGATAATTAATCGTTTAGAGATATTATTAAACTCAAAATTGTTCGAATGTGTGGAGGTTGCATGTTCTCCCCACACCTGAGTCGCTTTTCTCCGGGTACTTCGGTTTCCTCCCACATTCCAAAAACATGCATGGTGGGTGAATTAATACTGTAAATTGTCCCGAGGTATGATTGTGAGCACAAATGGTTGTAAACGTCTATGTGTGCGATCCGATTGGCCAGCAAACCACTTCATGGTGTACCACGCCTGCTCCCCAAAGATAGTTGGTATCAGCTGCAGCACTCCCGCGACCCTGATATATGTATGTATGTATATATGTGTGTGTGTGTGTGTGTGTGTGTGTGTGTGTGTGTGTGTACAGTAATCCCTCGTTTATCACGGGGGTTACGTTCCAAAAAGAACCAGTGATAGGTGAAATCCGTGAAGTAGTGAGCTTTATTTTATGTATATATATATGTGTGTGTAGATTAACGGTCAATTGCAGCCCTAAATTAAATTTAGGATACCACTGTTTTAAATGTGTAAAAGTGATTTTATATATATCCCCAAACTAGGTTTTAAAAACATTTGAATATCTTTTCAAACTCTTGGTACAAGACTCTTAAAAATAAATGGCTTGCAGATGATTTGATTTTCCAAAAAAAAAAAAAAAAGCTGGCATGTGCATGCATGTTCCCTTCGCAACCTCTAAAAGTGGCAAAAATCAAGCAATAACGGGATCTCCATTGATTGTTAGTGTTTAAAAAGCAACATGCATTGAAGACGCTTCATAACTTCCACAAACACCCCAGGCTAAACTTGGTTGCTCCTTGGCATACAATAATTACTTCGAACATCTCGATATAGTATCGAGATGATACTTCCTTGACACCACTTACTCTCTCCATTTCAGTCAGGTCTTAGGCGTCATCTTGTCGTATTTTAGGCCTTTACAGAAAGAGCACAATAAAAAACAAATCGGTAAAATTGTGATTTATAGATGTGATCACTTTCGTTATTTGGTGAAATGTTGAACAAGATCATAGTTGAATATGTGAGATTCACTCCCTACAAACAGAACACACTCTGCTATTACTAGTACATGCCGGACACATTGCGTAAGTGGATCAAAAGAAGAGCCGCCGTCCCCCCCAAAAATAAAATGTGTAAAAGCTACGCGACTAATGAGGACACGCAGCTTCAGAACAGTCCCAGTTTCTATTAGCTATCTCTTACACCTCCCATTGGGTCCGCCGCTGCTGCTGCTAAAATCTAAGCTACAGTAGCTCTTTGTGTGTGTGTGTGCGTGCGTGCGTG
>CAAKHF010012969.1:0-23504 GCA_901007745.1 Hippocampus kuda
AAATAAACACAGGTGACAGTGCTTGGCGTCGCAACATACGTCCATGTAAATCATTCTTTCCACACTGTTTACTCCGGTACCTGAACAAGCAGCTTCAAGGCAGCCCTTATATGTGGTGCGAAGAAAGCAGACAGCTAAATTGGGAGTGACCAAAAAAAAAAATTTATATGGCCAAACACACACAACTTGTCGGGCAACTGTCATTTTTCGTGCAAGGGTCACCGCACCTAAAGTTATTTGTGGTCGGCATTGTAAATACATTTCAAAGCAATTCTGTCTTGGAATTTTATAGTTTGCGGGGCTATCAACAATGAAAACACACTTTCAACGAGTGTTCCGCAGTCATGCTAGCAGAGATGTTAGCATGCTAACAGGTTTAAAAGAAAGAAAAAAATAAAAGGTGTGGGGGGGGGCATTCATGTTGAAAACTTTTTCTCCTCAAAAATAAAGCACATTAAGATGTTGACACAGGTCAATTGACAAAATATTTGTAAAGAGTGTTCAATCTGTCCATATTCTGTTTGGGGTCAGGCGAGCTGAAGCCGATTCCAAGCTGAATTTGGGTGAAAGCTAAATTAATACAATGATTCTAGAAAGCCGCTTATTGGATGAATTCATAATTGACGGTGGCTAGCCACTGACCATTTGGGCCAAGTAATTAGCATGGCGATTTGGGTGAAGTGCCCCTTTCTGGTGGTGAAACATTTTCACTTTCTGATGACACACAGCTGAAAACCCGGCTGCTTTTGCAAGCCAAACTAGATGCATTAAGGATTTCCCAAAAAGCTATTCGACCCACCGAAGTGGACGCCCCCCGCCTAACATAACCACTTGAACAATGACAATCGTGAACAAAAATAAAGCAAGCGTGACCCGTGTAGACGTGTCAAGAATTCACATTGCGAGAATGCTTGGTGGAAATCAGTCGCTTTGAGGGAGCTACCTTGCCGCTTGACACGTGAACAATTGAGGTACGGCGAGACAATCAACTCAGCCAAAGTGCTTGTAGCGAAGGGCGTCACAGCCGCTGAAAACAAATATTGCATAGGATAAGAATATCAGGCCAGTCTACTTTTTTTTTTTTGAATACTTGAGGAAAACTGCTGTAACTGAAATTATGACCCAAAGCAACTAAAAGGGATGATTTAAGCACATTTGAAGGAGTTTATTGGTGCAGTCAGAGCCTGATTGCTGTCTTTGGTTGTGTTTTAAACTGTAAGGGGGACAAGTTTTGCTTTGGAAAGATTTTCTTGGAGATCTTAGAAATGCACACATCTATTCAGCCAATAATCGGTATTAAGTTTATCAATTGGACAAGGGATATGTAGAGTTAACAATTAACTAAGGCTTAATTTCACTGGTCCAATTCAGTGTAGCATCAGGTGAGATTTCACTTTTGTGGCACAGTTTGAAATAAAAAAATAAAATAAAAAAAAGAGGAAGGCATCATTTCCAGTCGTGACAGATGGTTTGGGTTGTGCTTAAGAATGAAGAGGGCGGGGCTTGGGGGCAAGATTGGTAAATAATTGATTGCGATGTCCTCTCCCGTGAATAAGCGCACTGTAAACGTTTCAAGTGTGTTCCTGTGATGAACTTGAACCTCCTCGCCACGTGGTCCTCGTGCATCCTGCCGTAGTGTCACACTTTTAGCCAGCTTCATGTCTCGCCATCCTCCTCTCTTTGGCAGCAGTGGCGTCATTGAATTTACGAGCATGCAGCAGCAGCAGCGCGTTGCCCGTCGTTGCGGTCTTTTGCTGCACGCCCTTTGACTTAGCTGATGCTGAGCTGCGCAAAGCCGACGAGTTTGATGTCATCGGGAATTTCCGACTCCTCCACACCAGATGCCTGGGGGGACAAAAGAACCCACGTACGGTGTTTCCTCACTACATGGCACCTGCGATAACACAGATTTTTCATTGTGCGGAACACATTGACTTGTATGCTGTGAAAATGTCAGCTATTTTGGGGAAGGTTTAAAGCTGTCATTTTTTTTTATACTGCAAAGAAATGAATACGGATTGTTTAAAATGCTGTCCAAGATTTATAAATGAGTGAACATTTAGGGCCACCGCGCACCAAGCGACGCAAACAAACTGTTCAATCGCGAACCCCTTATGGTCGGCGACTCCCCGCCACACACCTACTGATGCACTGAAACGAAAAAAAATAAAAAATACTCACTGCACTCACTTTACTCACCAGCTTAAAGGTGACATTTTTGTGATTCTGGGGATCATCCACAATCTTTTGCAGATTAGCAGCAACTGCAATGAAGTTGAAAAAGCAAATCAGAAGTTTTGTTCCAATGATATTATCCTTAGTTGGAAACCATCTGCAAGAGCTTTGCCTTTTTTTTTTTTTGTCTCGTTGTCGGGTTTGGGTCTGGGTACTTACCAATGACTAAATCCCTGCCGTCAACCAGTCCGGCGGAAACCAACTCCTGAGATACTCCATCGGCAGAGTCTGAGGATGAAGAGAAGCTTTGGCACAAGGCAAACATTGCACACGCGGTTAGCTGAGCTTCATCATACCTCTCCCGGACATGAACTCAAATCTGATGTCGTTGAGTTCCTTCTTTGGATTCCTCAGCCTCAGGACGAGACTGATGGGAACGCTGGCGTCGGACACAACGGGATCCTGAAATAGAGGCCCGTGCCAATTGAGGCTTGTGACGCCACCTTCAAGCCTTCAACTGCTCAAGATGTTATTTTTCTGCAGCGCGATTACTTGAGCGGAGGGTTCGTGCGAGGGGCTCCCTGTTGGAGCGAGAACCTGCGGTGGAATTTCTTCGCCACGTTGTCCCACCGGCGTAACGTTGGCATTGACTGCGGTGGGCGGCTTCAGGTGCGCACCGGCGCCCTCCGCTGGCGGGAAAATCTAAGAGGTACGACACACAATTTAGTCTCGAGTGGCACGGCGCGACAAGAGCGGAGAACTAAAAAGGGGGACAAGTGAGACGTTCATGCAGATCACTTCATCAAGACGTGGCGAGAAAATCAACATCTGCCGGTCATGTCCGCCATCAACGGACTCACCTCCAAAGTCTGAGAGCCGTCCCTCACTCTGGGCGACTGCAGAATGGACATGACAGATTGTCAAGATTAAAAACATGCAATTCTCTTCCACACCCAATCTTTATACTCGCGGACAGAATTTCAAGGATCCCACACTCCAAAAACAAGACTTGGTGACATCACAGTGGAGAAGACGGGAGAGTATAATCCCACAGCAGGACGTGACGTTTGACCGACATTGGAAGACGGGGGACCAGCGTGGCTTCACTTCATTAAACCTTACGTGTGCTTTCGTTTTGAACGTCTTCAGGAAGAAGATGAGTTCGTGCTCATTCACAATTCGTTCATTCTGGAACGTTTAACACGGTATCGATTTTCAAGATTGTTCTCAAATCACTTTAGCACTTGTATGTTGCCGGAAGAAAGATCCTGACACACCTTTTGAAGCGAGCCCTTTTCATTGTGGCTTTCCCCTTTGAGGTGAATCAGCTCATTATAGAGGGGCTCCGACATACAAATTCAATAAACAAACACAAAAACACAGAGAACACCCCCCCCCCAAGTCTTCCCAACTAGCGGTGCATCGTATTTGTCCACTCAATTTGAACTGCATGCATGAGTAAAAACAAGGATTTGTAAACACAAGTCAGGCATGCACATGCTACAACATCCGCACGAAAGAAACCATTTGAGCTCATTTCTTTTATGTATGCGGTTGCAAGAAAAAGGATTTGAACCTCTTTTGCGCAAGGTTGGGCTCACATCAGACGGTGCATCTTAACAAGAGCAAACTCCAAACTGCCGTGTTTTTAATCGGGCAGGACCGTTTTACCCAACCTTCCATCTCATCTGACTGATGGCCCTCCAAGTTGCTCACTTCTGACTCAAATTAGTTCATTCGCCGAAGGGTTCGCTTACTTTTTCCACTGTGAATGTTTACATGGTGTTGGAATTTTTTAAAAAAAAACAGGACATGGCAAACATCGCGGCAGCAGCCAATGACAATGAATCCATCGTATCCGCGGCGGAACACCTTAAATAACGGCGTGTGGTCGCCTACTGGTCACATCATTACGAGCGCCGCTTATTCGAAGATAGCCGACATCTCACCCGCAGAGCTGCCACTGCCGCTTTGCCTTCCTCGCTCTCTTCGTCCAGTTCATCGTCACTCCACTCCCAACCGCCATCCTCCGTCTTGTGGAGACGCCCGCTGGATCCCGGAACACGCCTCACCTGTTCAAGATCGGTTAAAAATAATACGCCCTGGTTCATAATTGTCAGTGCCCTGCAACACGTAAGATGTCATTCAGAGAAGCCTGGCAAACCTTTTTTGAGCGATCCGTGATCGATGGACCTTTATGAAGCAGCCTCTCCTGCAGGTAGTCGTTATTCTATAAAGACATATTACACATTCATAAAAATACACTGCGGTGTGTAAAAATAGAGTGGCTTTTCTCAGAGAGAAGCTTGCCTTCGCTTTTGTGAAGAATTTGTGCTTGAGCAACTCAGCTGCGGTGGGCCTGAAGAGGACCAAATAATAAGAAACGGGAAGGGAAATTACTGTCAGGGCAGCGGCCAACGCAAAAAGATTCCCGGCCAGACCTTTTCTCGGGATCCTTCTGTAAACACAAGGTGATCATCTTTCGAAAGGATTTGCCGTATTTCTTCACCATCTCTTTGTCTGTGATACCGGTTTCCAGACAGGGGGGGTCGTTCTGTAGAGTCAGCATCAGCACCTACACGCACACAACGATCAGATTCTGCGTCCAAACCGAGCAGACTCTGTGGATGCAAATGAGCATCGTATGGTCAATGTCACACGTGGCACAAGGGACGGGCGCCTCCTGGTATCAGGTCCCGCTTCCGGGCCGATACACTCGGCGTGGGTGGTCGGAATTGTTGGAAGAAATCAGGGGCTGACCAGCCTCCCGGAATAACACAAGCGTTCAACCATAAAAGTTTCACTGCAGTCAAATGAGAAAACTCAAACACGCAGCAAAACAAATCCAAAGTTACCTTCATTGGTGGATATTTGTGATATGGTGCAGCTCCCGTAGCCAGCTCGATGGCGGTGATCCCAAAACTCCAGATGTCAGCCTTAAAGTCATAGCCACGGACCTGGACCAAGAAGCACAGTAAGCACAACGGAACAACCAGAACAAAAAAAAAAAAAACAAAAAACACATCAATCCATGAAAGAAGAATCCCACCTGCTCCATGACCTCAGGGGCCATCCAGCAAGGCGTCCCCACAAACGTTTTCCGAACTTTGTTCCTGGTCATATCCCCGCCTGCGGCTAGAAAGGCACTCACACCAAAATCTGAGGGCCACAAGTATGCAAGGTTGAAAAGGACGAAAAGGGGGGGAAAGATACACGTTCAAACTTTGCCCAAGAAATTGTTTGATTCAACGTGTAAATTTGTTTCACGAGATCAATTGCTACTCAATACCACCGTGACTACGTTCACATCCAGTCATAAGTAAGTCTATGCCTTTAAGGGGCGTGGCCTGATGTCGGCGAGCCGGAGGGAGGTTGGCCAATTAGCTGACGCTATTGCGAGTCTGTGTGTGCTTATTGTCTTTGTAGTTTACTGCTCTCCCGGTATTCAATAAACAACGCAAAACGACATCGACAACTGCAGCTCGACCTTGCCACATCGGAGGGCATTGCAGATTTAAATGACGGGGCGGAACTTTCCACAAAGGGGATAAAAACAACAATTGCAGGCGGTAGATGAGCCGCAATACAATTCAGAAAGACTGTAAGACAAAATCATGACTTCCTGACAAGGAGAAATGGGAGAAGACCGTACCAGCAATTTGAACTGAGCCATCATCCCCAAGAAGGATATTTCCAGCCTTGAGATCACTGTGAGTGAAACAAAGAGACAGATTCAAACAAGTTGCTCACTGATGAAGGGATCAAAAATGAGCAACGTATCATAACGGTCACCCTGAAAACATTTCAATTGAAGGCAGAGTATCCGTGTGAATCAAGCCTTCTCAATTATGCATCCTTCATGATATGAATGATTTAAGAACCGAGGTCGAGTTGAACCTGCACGGTCACCTGTACGGAAAAGGCACGTGGTCAATGGAAGGTGATCACACCCGGACGACTTCTCACCGATGAATTTGCCCGTTTTTGTGAAGGTATTCCAGGCCCTCCAATACTTCCTTTAAGATGGTGGCAATGGAGGCCTCGTCCAACACTCCGGACTTGTGCTCGCCACGTGAGATGATGTGTTTGATGATGTCCAAGACCGAGCCTGGGGGACAGGTGATGGCAAAGCAGAAAAAAAGGGATTACGCAACATGATGACATTTTCATGCCCATCCCCCTTGCCTTTCCCTTCCTTATTCAGCTCAGCTAATATCGTGTTTATGCCTCTCTCCCGAGACGTGCCTATTTAGCGAAAGAGCAAACACCCGTGATTAAAAGGTTGTGCTCGGGGTGTGGGGTTTGGATTTGAGCTGCAGATTGCGGTGTACTCACCACCGCTGAGAAGCTTCATGACCAGCCAAAGTTCGTCCTTCACCACAAAGGAGGTGTAGTACGACACAATGTTGGGATGGTGGCACTGGCTCATTGCTTGGATCTCCTTCTGCCAAGTTACAAAAACGACAACGCTGTTCTAGATGGTCCTTAATGCTGCGGTCGTGTACATTCAGTGCAATCCGGCGATGGACAGTGAAGCACTTTGAGCCCCTTGTAGGTGGAAAAGCCCGATACGAGTGAAAGCCCATTTACCATTTTACTTGAGTAATTATTGGAATGAGTTCTTTTCATTGACTGCCCGTCAATTTCGATCCCTCAGTCAGCAACTGCATCAAAAACCGCCATCAATGTCCAAAGGATAGCACCACATGGGCTCAGGAACACTTTAGAAAACCAAAGCCAGTAAATATTGCTCCGCGCTACATCTCTGGTTAAGTCCATTTGTAATTGACCAACTGAGATGTCCTTCATGAGAAAGCCACAAAGCCGAGGCATATTTCGGTCTGAAACGGGACAGCGTGTGAATCAGGTCTGACTTGTAACACAGTTGCAATCATCGGCAGCGTGAGTAAAATCTAAGACGGCAGGGAAACAAAGAGCTGGATGAGTTTAGCGGCCGCCGCCCACGACCAGAGAGCGAGCGTACCATTAAAAAACAAAACGGTACAGGGCTGTGGTCGTGCCGATGGCATGGGTAACTTATACATCTGTGAAGTCACCATTCATGCCGAAAGGTCCATACAGGTTTTGGAGAAACATATGCTGCCATCCAAACATCTTTTTCATGTACAGATACACCCCTACTTATTTCTGCACGTTACAACAGCGTGACTTGGTAGTAAAAGAGCACGGGTACTGGAATGGGCTGCCTGCGGTCCAGAACTGTCTCGCACTGAAAACATGTGCCACATTATGAAGTGTAAAATATGGCAACGGAGATGCTGGACTGTTGAACAGCTTAAGCTGCACATCAAGCAAGAATAGGAAAGAGTTCCACCCGCTAAGCTTCAACAATTAGCATCTGTATTTTTATCTGCTAGTCAAAAGAAGACTTGACTATAGTAAGAACTCGGTGTTGTGACAAATGAATGCCCTAAAATCACGAAATGCTGTGTAAGAAATGACTGAAGTGGTTGTTCTGAGAAACATGATCAATTGAAGTAGCCTTTAAGATATTGTTTTTAATCATACCCACGATTTTATATGATCTTGGTGTCCCCGGTGAGGTCGGGCCTAAAGTATTTCACACCACACTTCTCACCAAACAGAATACAGTATAAACACTACAGATGTGAAATATCTCACACTCCACGACACTTTCTTACCAGCAGCTCATCCATGCTCGTCTGACATTTTTCAAGGTTGATGCGTTTAATGGCCACCTTTTCCTTTCTGGGTTTGCAGGTGGCGGCCTGGACCACTGCAGTGGCTCCACTGCCTGAGGAGAACATTAAAAGGTTTCAAGCAAACCTCTTCAAGAAAGGACAGGTTTCATACAGTCAGTAGTCAGATCATATTATACTAATGCAAGACTTGGATCAGAAAACATGCGCTTGCAAAGATGACATCAATCCGTTAGGGTAGACACTGTTGGGAAGGTATGACGGGACGTTTTGACTCGTTTGAATTTGGGTGACGTATGGCCGCGCTGCAACAACCTTGGATTTTACATTCGATTCTAATATGGTCGTGAAATTACAGCTGCATTTCAGTTTGATGGCACGGCAAAAGTTGGAGGTAGAAGTGTAGCGTCTGCTACAGAGCATTACCCACCCACTCTCGCATCTGACGAGACCACATACTGAGGGGGACGTGAACAAGCCTTTTAGCTTTACGGCGAATTTCTGGAAGCTGTCTTTAACCATCCGATCAAACTACTTCTGGTCATTTCGCAAGTAGACTGGGCGTTTTATAACCTTAACCCAATGTGACAACGTGTCCTAACTGGCCTTGTGTTTCACGCAACACTACTTGGCTAGTCGCAGTTAGCATCGCGTTGATTAAACAGTGAAGGCTAGCTGGCAAACATTAGCAAGCTAGGGTACTAACCGATCACCTCGTTGAGAACGTAGTCATCCTTGTCGATTGACCACGATTGTGTGGATTGGTCGTCTGCCATCGTGTCGTTATTAGGACGTGCGAGTAGTACGTCCGACTTGTTTCAAATGCGTTTGCTGAAATGATCGCTTTGAGGCTACTCCATTTGCCACAACTGGTACCGACTGCAGCTCTTGAGCGACAAATGCGGTCGCTGCTGTCAACACAACTTTACGTGCGACTGACGCATCGTATGACGTCAACATCCATACGAAGGAATAGAGATGCCGCCATCTTGAGTGTACAGAAGTAGTACGCTGGTACCACGTGACTGAGTACCAGTCCGTGTTAAGTACACGTACTGTGATACAGTATTACATTGGGGGTACAGTACTTCGAACCACTTGCCACACGTTTGTTAATTCTTCTTCTTGCCGAAACGGACGTAACTTTTTGTATTTTACACAATAACATTTTAACGTTATTATTGTTTTTAAATCAAGTTCATAGTTAAACAATGTGTTCAATATCTCTAACTGTGATCGGCACAACCAGGCGAAGTCCACACCACAGTCTCATCGTCACAACACTTTCACCACTAGAGCGAAGCAGTGAGCTACATAGGCCAAGCATTCATCTAATAGTGGGCAAGAAACTCCATTTAATGGCTAAATTTAGGGATTTTTTTCCCCGAGTCAGTCTCTGTTCAGTACCGAATATATTAAATGACTGCTTGAGTGAATATGCTGAGGTAATGTCAAAGATCAAAATCATCCATCCAGTCATTTTCTTTTCCATATTGACTAATAACCATTTACACTTAACATTCACACCTACTGACAAATTAGAGTGCTGGTCTCAAACTCAAATTATGTGATGGTCGCTGGGTGTGTCTGGGACAGATCAACTTCTCCACAAAAACGGGTCAAGTACAGTAGACTCTCGCTATAGGGTGAATTACATCACCCTTTCCTTGAACCGTCTCGATACGTGGAGAAATTTAGGGGCAAATACAGCCAAATTATGGACGGTCTCTGGTATGTGAGGAAGCAGCAGGGCTTGTTCCTGCTTGTTGATTACACACTGAGAACAAGAAATGGCGAAAAGTTATTTTCTTTCTCCTCTTTCTCTCAGCATATAACCTCTCAATCTGTCCTTTCTTAAGAATGTATTTTTTCACCGTCAATAAAACCTGCCACCAAGTTTGATGGCCACGGACTGTCCAGTGTCCCTGAACTTTGTAGATTTTGCAAACGGTCAACCACAGACTGGAGGCTCTCTCCTGATGGTGCATTAAAGTCCACTCATCCTAATGCTGACAATGCACCGAGGGTAAGCCTGGCCTGAAAGGGAAGTGCTGAAAGCCACAAGAGACTCGATGTGATTGCTGCACTATTTGTCTACCAAGGCAAAGCTTCACATGAAAAAGAGAGCAAAGCCTTCATCCGGGCTGGTTAATGAAGAATTTTTCAGCAATTGACCTTTTAGGCCCACAGGCGTGTTGACTTCTACATGTTCTCACAAGTATAGTAAAGACAAAAACTTGTGCACAGCACAAGTTTCAACCCTTTTTTTCCCTGGTCGACCATATGCAGTGAGCAAAATGTACCTCTTTCGACTCGTGAAATAATGTTTATCAGATTGCAACGGAAAGGAAGGGCTCGCCCAATGAATTTGTGCATCAGAACACAAGCTTATTGTCCCCTTTGTTTGTATGGCCATTGTGTGCTTTGTCTTTTTAACTTTTTTTTTTAAACATGCCGCTGACATTTCATGTCATACAGTTCAGTAAAAAATATAAATCCATTCTCAGCCGGCGTGAAGCTCCTCCCCACCTCCTTTGAACTTTCTTGAAAAGCAACTTATTATACCGGCGTGAAGGTGCACACCGCACAGGTAATTTTACTGACAGTGACGTCACCGATACCACTTGCACAGCAGGTTCGTCAAGACGGTGGCCGACTGGCTGCAAAGCCGAGTTCTGATGACGTAGCCACACACGGGAGGAGGGGGGCATTTGAAACCCACCTGTGTCACTTAACAGCCTTCGAGTGTGCCGTCCACGTCCTGGAGCCTACGACGCCCCCAGCACACGCAAACGTCAGCGCAGGTTTTGTTTTGTTTTTCAACATCACGCATGGACTGAAGACCCACTTGAAATTAGAATTGAGGAAGGAACAGCGAAGAACATGGACACAAATGGGATCGAATCAAAATACGGTAGGCCAGTTTTTACCTGATTATTTTTGGCCCATATGTTGCTGAACAGGACGAATTATGTCAAATGCAAATTCCCTTCTCGTCCGAATGCGCGTTCGCTGTGTCATCATTCCATTTTTCCTTCTGAATGTGTTCGGAACGTCTGTTGGAGTTTATTGATATTTGGTCGTCCTGTTTTGTGTGCAAAGGGCGTGCCCCCCTTCACCTTCGCTGTAGTTTCACCTTTTCCGGACAGCAAGCGAGTGTTGCAAAGTCGCAATTAAAAATGAGAACATTTGTTGGTACAAGAGCCGTTGCTGGAATTTGTGAAAGAAGCTTCACATGTTCCGCGTTTGACTTTAAACGTTGAATGTAATCTTTCTAAACAGGCGCGGTGGATAACGGCACAGGAAACATGTTGGGGGGAGCCGGCTGGTAAACGATCTACAACACTATATTGCTGGGGGAGAGACACCCCCGCCCCCCCGCCAAAAAAAAGGAAACGTTGACTAATATTTGGAAACTTTGACTCCGCCGTCTAACTTTTGTGATTGAGTTAAACGTTAATTACCCCGCATTAAACGTTGACTATTTCTTTGAAACATTGACTTCACCTTCCGACTTTTGTGATTGACTTCAATGTGAATTAGTCTCAAAAGATTGCAAAAAAAAATAAAAATAATAATAATAGTAGCACAACAATTTTTGTAAGTATCGAGGCAAGCAGAGCTCGATGAGCAAAACGTCTCGCCAGTTTTGGCGCATTTTCCAACATGCTCGGGTCATCTGATCGAATTAAAAAGGTGGACTTTGAGTGGTGCTTGCACACGCCCCTTTTGGGACCGTTGCTTGCCCACGCATGCCTTTGACACACTCAGATAGCGTCTTCGCAGACGGGGGGGGGCAGCACCAAGCATGGCATGCCTGCGTAAACAACACAAACGCAGCACATCCCAGGACTTACGGCGCTTTGCTAGAGACCCGGAGGTGATTGAAAAGAATGTGAAGCTCCTAGGTAGGCTGCACAATATTGATATGCGGTCACAAAACCATGGATGTGGTCTTAAGCATGGCACGGGGCTTTAAGCCATGCAATCGGAGGAAGAGACAGCATTAAATCTTTCATAAGATGCTGGCGACGGTGTGATTTTTATGCGAAATTTACAACACTGAAGAATCCGTTCCATGTACCTGTATCTGTTTCTCAGGTATGGACGAGGACACTGATGTCCAGTTCCTCCTGCAGGGGGGAGATCTTCTCAAGGTCCGCTCCTCCTCCTGGAAGAAAAACCGATACTTCAGACTCCAAGAAGACTGCAAGACGATGTGGCGGGAATCCAAAAGAACCTTCAGGAGGCACCGGACATGTGAGTGCTCTTCTAACTTTGTGGAACTCTCCAGTCAGAGATGTTTAAACCTTCGTCGACTGGAATTTTCCATCACGGATCATAAAGAGGAAGACCTTATCCCAGAGCTGCAATAGATCATTTCTGTTCTCGCCGTTGATAAATAACTCTGATAAGTAGTGCGTATAAAAGTTCACCCGTGTGAACTTTGTGCCAAGTTTAACGTCTATAAATTCTCAGTGTGATCCCTGAAATACGTTCATGCTCCCAAACAGCTCATTCAACAAGTTAGTTGAAGATACCAAACGCACTGTAGAATGGAACACAAAGTTTGGTTCTCTTTGTCACGGTTTCCATGCGCCGAGCAAAACGGCGTGGTCCAAATGACACGAAGGCTTTTCCTGTGATCGCAGTTTCCATCGATGACATCTCGGTGGTGCGACTGGGTCGTCACACGGAGGGTTTGAAAAAGTACACAGATCAGCAAATGGAAGATTGCTGCTTTTCCATCATCTTCAAGGAGCAGCGCAAGAACTTGGACCTCATCGCCAGCTCTGAGGACGAGGCCAAGCAATGGGTCAGCAGCCTTCAGAAACTGATCGACAGCAGAAACAACCTCAACCAGCAGCAAAAGACAGAACAGTATCCTTCTCACTGCACTTCAGATTGAAGTCGAAAGACGTACACGCCTCGTGACTGGTCAGTGCCCCGGGTGGGTTCGGCAATGTCATGGGATTTTAAATCTGCACAATCATTTCTAACCTGAAGGGATGAGATCTGACAGAGACGTACAGGAAGTGGCTGAACACATTCATTTGGTTGGAGATGAAATTTTCGAGGTGTGCATCTCTTCAATGGAAGATGATTGAAGTGGAACCATTCGGTTTGATCCGATGCACTGGCAACTTTTAAATCAAAACCAATTTTCGGATTCAAGTAGGTTTTTTTTTTTTTTTTTTTTTGTTACACTGTTATGGAGATGCACATTTATGAAACCTAGTGCACGTCTTTGCAGGACCCATATTGCCCAGGCCATTATCGCCGTGATGATACGTTTCGAGATTTTGAGCAGCCCTCAATTTTTTACCCATCGATGTTGCAGGGGATTGAAAAAAAAAACAGTTAAAAACATTTTTTTTTTTTCAACCATTCACGCTCACAATCACACCTTGGGAGAATTTAGAGTGCTCCATCAATCTGCCATGCATGTTTTTGGAGCGTGGCAGGAAACCGGAGTACCCGGAGAA
The DNA here is from genome assembly GCA_901007745.1 of Hippocampus kuda. NCBI lineage: Eukaryota > Metazoa > Chordata > Actinopteri > Syngnathiformes > Syngnathidae > Hippocampus > Hippocampus kuda. Next base: position 13,343 of record CAAKHF010012969.1, read on the forward strand.
AACCCACGCAGGCACGGGGAGAACACGCAAACTCCACACAGGAAAGCCGGAGCCGGAATTGAACCCTGCACCTCTGCACGGTGAGGCCGACGTGCTAACAGTCGCTCACCGTGCCGCCCTGCAGACGTACAGTTCCGACAAATATATTGAATAGCAAACGGAGCACCCCTATTAAATACTACATAAGATACATGTGTCTCGCATCATCATATTAGTGTGCTTATGTGAGAGTTTCTTCCATTTTGTTGGAATGCTAAGAAAGTCTGGAGGGATCAGTGGTGCAAATGTTTTGTTCCGCGACTAGACGGCTTTGTATAGTCCATGCGCTCGTCAGTACAAATATTTATACACCTGTCGGGAGTGAAATGACGCCTGCATCAGTCCGGTGAAAGCTAAGCTCACTGTGACCAAATATGAGGGAGATTGATTTTTAATGTACCGGTACTTGATTTGTCAGTCCATAGTCAAAGGAAAGCGCACGGCCGACCGATACTTTCCTTACAATGAACTTCCCAGCTGGATCTTCAGCTGCCTGAGGAAAGCGGACAAGAACAAAGACAACAAGCTGACTGTGTCCGAGGTCAAGAACTTCCTCCGTCTCATCAACATCGACGTGGATGACAACTACGCAGACATGCTCTTCGAGGTTGTTTGCGATGACCAGAATTTTTCTTCCTATGCTTCCCAATTGAATTGACAGCTAGCACGTGATTGAAGGCATCCCGCTATATGAAGACTAACGTACTGTCACGTTACCTGAAATAGAAATGCGACAAATCAAAGTCCGGATACCTGTTTGGGGAGGAGATCAAAGATTTCTACAACCTGCTGACCTACCGGGAAGAAATTGATGTGATCTACCGGGAGTACGCCCGGTCTACGGGCGTCATGAGTTGCGAAAACCTGGTGGAGTTCCTGCTGAACGAACAACGAGAGATGATAACGGTGGCTAAAGCCCACGAGATTATTGAGAAGTTTGAGCCGGATGAAAAAGGTGAGAGGTGGCCGTGTGGCAAGGGTTGTTTCATTCACACCTTTGGCAGTTTAGTCCACGGGAGTAATTGGTGATCATTGACCTTGATGGGCTCCAATTACGTTGTGCTTGTTATGTCTAAAATGTGTTCAGTATTGTCATCCGTGCGGACCGTGCGCGCTTTGTTGTTGTTCGTTTTGCAGCCAAGGAGAAGAAGGTGTTAACGAAGGACGGCTTCCTCATCTATCTGCACCATCCTGATGCCTTGCTCCTCAATCCGGAGCACAAGGAGGTGCACCAGGACATGAGCCAGCCGCTCAACCACTATTTCATCTCGTCCTCACACAACACCTACCTCCTGGAGGATCAACTCAAAGGACCAAGCAGTACAGAGGCCTACATCAGGTGATGAACGAACGCATTATCTGAATTTATTCCAAAAAAAAAAAAAAAAGCTCTCGCTCAGTTGTGCTTGGAAAGTTTCGAATGTTAATGTGCATGAGTCTAATTCTGCTCCACTGCGCTTATCATCTTATGTGCAGCTGGCATTGATAGTTTGGTTACTTTGTCATTGCAGGATTAAAATTTGGCGGTAGGATGGGTGAAGTTATACACCTTTGCAAAATGTAACTAAAACTAAAAATTGCAATTTCCAATGACAAGGTGTAAGACAAAATTCTAAAGAGGAAAAAAAAATACATATGCAAGCGTCATATCACAAGAATCAATCCCCTGCGTGCAGTATCTGTATGGCATCAGGCCAGTCTGATGGTAAGCTTGAGGTGGGGGGATTCGCAAAACAGGATGTACAGCACACACGTCAGAGCTTTACAAGTTCTTGCAGCGGTGTTGAACTGTCCTCTGTCTTACTTTGTGCAGGCTACCGTCATTTTTTTGGGGGTTCGACAGTATATGCGAGATGCAAAATATTAGAAATGCCTCCACGTGATGCAGTTGCTATAACTGACATCATTAAACGTATCGTCGAATGAATAAATCAAACAAATAGAATCTTGGAAGCGTTGACCGCGTAATGCACCGGGGTGCATCTTGGTTTTGCTTTTGGGTAATGTTACATTTTTCGTGGTTTTCATGAGATCTCTAAGCGAGCGACGGCTCTTTCAGGGCTCTGCTGAAGGGCTGTCGCTGCGTGGAGTTGGACTGCTGGGACGGCTCAGACGACCAACCGGTCGTCTACCACGGCTACACGCTAACTTCGAAGATCTTGTTCAAAGATGTCATTAAAGCCATCAAGGAGTTTGCCTTTAAGGTGCGCTCGTTGTATCTTCTCAGATGCTTTCATTCAAGTCACTCTACGTACGTACCTACCGCAGGCATCGGACTACCCGGTGATCCTCTCCCTGGAGAACCACTGCAGTGTGGAGCAGCAGGAAGTCATGGCCCGGCACATGAGCTCCATCTTGGGCAGCGCGCTGGTCACGTCTCCCCTCGGGGACGGCATCCCCGCAAACTTCCCATCTCCCGAGGTGCATTTCCCACTTCCGCCGCTCCTTTAAGTCTTCCCTTTAAAATCGTGCTGCCCTTCAAGGTTACGGCCATGTTGTTGTTGTCCAGGAGCTGAAGGGAAAGTTCCTGATCAAAGCCAAGAGTTTAAACAAACTAAAGGCCACCTTCGCTCCGGATGCGGCGGCTGCCGATGAGTCTGAAGTAACAGAAGAAGAAGAGTCAGACGATGAGGATGAAGCGGAGGAGGAAAACGTACGTAGAAAGAGGAAGAAAAAAAAAACCCGACATCAACATTTGCGGGTTCTTCAATTTGTTGGCTTATTTTACCTTTGAATTAACTGCAGAAAAAAAGGAAACTGAAGCTCTCGAAAGAGCTGTCCAACATGGTGATCTACTGCAAGAGCGTCCACTTCAACGGCTTCGAGGATGCCAGGAAAAACCTGAGCTTTAACGAGATGTCGTCCTTTAAGGAAAAAAAGGCCATTGCGCTTGCAGAAGAGTCAGGTGAGGAAGTCTTGAACGCGGCCGCAACTTAGACGCGCCTTCATCGAGGTAACGCTCAGGCCTTTGCGTCATTTTCAGAAGAGGGATTGATTCGATATTTGATTGTGGTCGTCCGAGAAAAAGAAGAAAGACTCCATTTTCTGCCGTTGTTTGTTCCACGCAGCGAACGCCTTCATCAATCATAATGTGGACAAGCTGAGCCGCGTCTATCCAGCCGGCTCCAGGACCGACTCATCCAACTACAACCCGGTGCCTCTGTGGAACGCCGGCTGCCAAATCGGTACGCGATCTGGGGAGCCCCTCCGGGGGAGTGACCTTTGCAAACGTTTTCGGCTGTGTTTGAGAACGTGCCATCTTCATGTGTGTCTCAGTGGCCCTAAACTTTCAGACGACCTGCAAAGATATGGATTTAAACCAAGGCAAATTCCTCGTGAACGGGAAGAGCGGCTACATCCTGAAACCGGCCTACATGAGGAGAGCAGTCACAGAGTTTGACCCCATCACGCTCACCCGAGGAGAGTGGCTGAAGCACAAGACGCTCCACGTCATGGTGTGTGCTTCAACTTCAAGAAAGGCTTTGAAGTCATTCCAACTTCTGCCTGACATCCTGTAAGAGAAGGATGCATGATCTGATGTGAAACGTCTTCTGCTCACCAGGTTATATCGGCTCAGCAGCTCCCGAAAGTCAACAGGAAGAAATCCTCCATTGTTGACCCGCTGGTTAAGGTGGAGGTGTACGGGGTGCCGGCTGACATGGCTGTGAAAGAGACCCGCGTTGTTGACAACAACGGTAATGCACTTAATGTATGCGACGTCGTCGGGCTCATTTTGGATGCTACGGTCATGACGTAGAACGGTCACCTGCCTCATCTCATGACATCCAATTTAAAAGGCCTTGTCGCATTTAATGAACACGACTCTGGTTCAATTCGCCGATACACTAAATGTTGTGTTAATGCCAGAGTTACTTTTAAAATTAAATGGAACCCGATGACCGACAAAATAACCCTGGGCTACAAATGTTTTGGCGCACGCTTTGCCACACTCTAAAATAAATAGTTTGATTGATGGATCAAAGAAATCGGTTTATTTCAGAACCCAACACACTTTAGCTTGACTTTGTACTTCTGACCATGTCTTTGGAAACAACAGCAGTGTCCTTGATATTTCTTGGGACAATTGTTCCTGATTTTTGGCTACAAAGGCTCCCAAATTAACTCTTGGAATGCCGTGTGCACACAGGCATGACTACACTTATTCTTAATTGTTCTTTTAGGTTTCAACCCAGAATGGAATGAAAACTTCCAGTTTGACGTCTATGTACCAGAGCTTGCCTTGGTGCGCTTCCTGATCCAGGACTATGATTCCACATCCGGTAATGAATTTGTTGCGCAGTACACGCTTCCGCTCAACAGTTTAAAGATGGGTAAGTTCACGTCCATAGTTTTCCTCTTCCTCACACCGAAAGTCATGAAACAGCTGCCTTACTTTAAAAATGACCGGAGCAGCTGGTTCAACGCAGAGAAGCCGCTGCCCTTCTCCTCCTAACCGGCTCACTCATTTTGTGTTCACACACAGGATACAGACACGTGCCTCTGCTCGATAAAAGTGGTTACGTCGTCCATGCAGCTGCGCTCTTTGTTCACATCATGGTTCTTGATGCTGAATAAAAATCCGCCATCGGGCATGTTTGTGGATCTCCATTACATAGCCATGACTTGTTTTTTTTTTCAATACTGTTTATAAAAGTGCTTATTGCTTTGTCAATCAACCGATTTCAGTAACTTTATTCTTGTTGATTGAGAACAATACTACAAGTGAGACATACTTTTTTTTTAGGAGCTGTGAGCCTTCATGGAAATACAATGCAAATATGCAAGTGAATGCTGAAACTTTGCAGGGACTTGTTTTCCTCGATAGCACTACACTAGGTTCACAAAGCATTCTCACTATACTAGCATTTCAAGGTAAACAAAACAATGCTCTGTCATGGGTACGTTGTCATGTATGATTCATTTTTCCTGGATCATTTTTTTTTTAAGAGCAAGTTTTCAACATGAATACCTGTCTGCGGAAGTATTTATTGTAGCTTGTCACTTTGTTGGGAGTCCATTAAAACATTCACATCACATCGAAGGGCAGTTTTTTTGCTGTTGTTTTAACGTTATCGAACATGTTTATTGGAACCCGGACACGTGACCAGCAGGTGGCGGTGAAACAGCATTTGTAAAAATGGAGAATGCAATTGCGTATGAATGCTGGTCGCGCGCTGAACTGAAATGATGTAGAATTAAGGGAATTGTTGAAAAGAATGAGACCTGAAGCAGGTAGGGGTTGAATTGGTCAAGGAAGGTAAAAGCGTATTTGGGAGCTGTATTGAGAAAAAAGGGGGAATGTGATAGTCGAGTCAGCCTAAAAAATAAAAGTTGGAATGGTCTAAATTGAGGATCGATCGGTGGCCGATGGTTATCGATCGCTAGCTATTCGTTGGAAAAAGTACCTTATTGGTGATTTGATTAAAGCATCTAAAGGCCGATCGGCCACCCTTTATATATACTTGTATCTGTCCATCTTAAAATAAGTTGACATGTTACTGTCTTTACAATCCATTATTTCTGTCGGCAACACCCTCATTTGACAATAAAATTGTATTCAAGAAATTGAGCAAGCTACGGCTTATTTTCAATGCACATGCATTGACTTCGCCTATTATGGCAATGAGCGTCACTGCCGGCAGAGGGCTAACATTAGCATTAGCATGATGCGTCTTGCCGCTTATCTCAAACATCGACTTCCCGCAAAGCGTTTCGGAATGGGTGCCGGTTGCTGTTTGGACTTGTTGGCTTTCAAGTTTGATCACTGCAGTAATCTCAATTGTCATCCTATATTCATTTATTCACATATTTATAGTGTAGCAGAGCGCCATGATATGACGTCACGTCAGAGTTCGTCAAAATAACGTGGGTACCACCGAGTGTTGAGATGGAGAAACTACAGTTGAAAACCCAAATGTTCCATCCCTAGTTTGAATAAGTGGTGTAATTGTAACTTAGAATGATTACAATTTGGAAGATGTCTCCATTCGTTTCAGTTGACTTGAATGTGGCATAGAGAAAAAGGTGGGAATGTGGGGAATGTAGAAGATGGGTCCTGAAAGAAGTGAAAATAAAATAAAAACATGAATTTTCAACCTTCACATTTGATATCAGGTGCCATCCATTTCAAAATAGTGTCAATTGTCCAAATTCTATACTCATTTTACTCAGTATAGTTCTGTACACATGGAGAAAAAAAAATCTAAGCAATAATTTTGCCATTGCTGCAAGAAAGACCAAATGGCTATTAAAACACATCTACATGTTTGCTTCTGGACTTTGCAAACCTAACAGAACTGCACAGTAGTTTTATTTTTTTTTGGGGGGGGGGGGGTTGCAGCGTAAGAAGAAATTGCAAGACTTCCCTCGTATATGATGTAGCATAATTGATAAAGTATGTAGAAATAAATCCATGTAAGTTGCATCCATAATATAACTGGAAGAGACAGAGCGAACGGTCATTTCTTCAATCTTCTTCTGACCTCAACATTCAGACAAGTGAAACTTGTCCCAATGAAGCCTTTTATTATGGAAAGAAATAAGACCGGGGGGGAAAAACCCAAAACAAGATGCTCAGGGTGCCAGTACACACGCATACCCAATAAGAACTGAGAAGTGTTAAAATAGTGAGAATTCGACAACCCCTCCAGATATACACCAACCAAAGAACATAAGCACAGTGAACTCAAGTGTTTTAGAACTTTGGTGTTAAATTCATAAACCCACTGATGAATATTTTAAGTGAGGTGATGCCCGAAAGAAAACCAATATGCGCACACTCACACATGCGACCCCTGAATAGGAAAGAAAAGACCTGACTGAGACCATCACTGGCAAGTAGGATCAAAAAAGGTTGCGGTGAAAGAATTATGAAAACAATGCAACTTTTTTTGACCAAATACTGACAATAAAAGCTAGAAAAATATCATAATGATACAAACTCTCTTTTTTTTCTGGAGCAAGTAAATCATCCGCAGGTTGAGAAGAGTCTTATAAAAAGGACATGGCACTGAAACCACGTGAAGAAATTGCTCACTCCCATCACATACATGTTGCGAAAGGAGCAGACTTTTACCTTGAAAATGTGGACGTTTTGATGCCATGACCCATAAAATGAGCAACAGAGGTAAATGTCATTTCCTGTGTGGGTCTAATAAAAGACGGCGCCACAGACCTCTCATTTTTCAGAATATTGATACACCCGATGTACAATGGACATAAATGGTTGATGACATGTCGATGTGGTAAAACATTGCGTTACACGTCCAAAGGCAGAAGGCAGCAATGCCAGGTTGAGGTTCTGCCAGTGACCTATTAGTGTTTTAGCTGGTTCGGGAGGACTGGGCGGCCATCTTTAGGTTTCCAAGGTCAGTTACTATGGCAATGAATGACAAGCTTTGTTTGGCCACTGTTGCCGAACAGCACAAATAATCATTCAAGTCATGTCTGGAATATTTTGGAAACCTTTTTTGTTTTTCTTAAAAAACATTCTAGTAATTTTGAGGTATGACCACAAGGTCATACAAAAAGTCGCTCATGATAAGTGAACAGCACTGTGAGAAGTGCATGGGCCAGCCCAACCAAACTTGTACCGAGTCTTACGAAGTTCTCTGCACACAAGCCCATCAATCGGCATTATGATTTACGCCCCAAAGACGCTCCTTCCCAAATAAAAAGGTTATTGCCATGGTCGCAAATGTTGCGGCATTCGGCGTGCGCGGCTCCTCTCAAACAGGCACTGAGGTGAAGAACAGTTCAAAAAGAGTCTCTGAAGGTAAATGCCACACGCATGTACAAAGACGCACACCTCCTCCAGTGATGCACCTCACTGTAACTTGACCAGGAAGAAAAGGGTGTGATCAGTCCAGGCCTGACTCTATGCTAGAAGATGCGAACCTCATGATGGGGGCAGGGGGGAGTCAAAGCGTGGCACTGTCCTCAACTATACAATTCTAGAGGAAGGAGGGAAGGGGGCGCCAAAAACACCCGTGGATGAAGCTGCACCGATGTACAAAATACAAATGTGGGCTCCAACGCTGACAATGACCAACACAAAACAATAACAAAGTGTAGAATATTCAAAGTATATGGATTCATTCAACAGCTATGAAATTAATAAAACCTATAACGCAATACTACCGATCACATGAACACCGTTTAACATAAGCCCATTAAAAATTGTCCATAGTTTGGCAACTAAAAGGGAGCAACCAAAAGAATAAATGGCACATTTTAGTTTCAAGATTAAAACCACAACAAAAAAGAAGAACTTGCAGCAGGGAGAAATCAGGTTTACGGTCACAAGCTTTGCCTAAAACAAATCCACTCGCTTTATGTAATACAATGAACGCAGAAAGACAAAAAGGTCACGTCTGTATGATGGCACAGGCATTTAAAAAAAAAAAAAACACCAGAGACATCTGATGATTCCAAATTTCAGGAAATATGTGATATAAAGATACTTGCGTGTCCACTCGAAAGCATACTGTGTGAAAAACCTGGAGCACGGAGGAAATATGCCATATGTAGAAAAGAGCTCCCTGTAGAAACAATACTCACACACAAGGCACTTCATTCACAGTAAGAAAAGAGTCACAGTCCTTCCTGTGACCACAAACTGCCTGCATAGCAACAACACAAGGACAAAATCTTTTCCGACCTTTGTGCCGTTCCACATTAGAAGTTTCAGACCAAACTTTTGTTTTGTTTTGTTGGGGTTTTTTTTTTTTTGGTTTGAAGCACTTCACCAAATAGTAAAACTTTGTTGGTTTGAAAATAAAGACCAGAGTTCTTTCCTCATAGCATTTTGTCCCCAATGGTGGCAACTTCAGATCTTCACGTGAGTATTTTTGTTGTTGGGTGAATTAAGTGCATTTCTTCTCATATGAGATGGCACTCCGAATGCAGCCAGTCACCAGGAGATGAGACTATTGTGGCGGGACCCCCGCGGCACCTCAGTTGTGAGATGTATTGGAGAGAGCAAGTTGAGTGGGGGGTGGCGGGGGGCATAGGTTGAAAGAGGAGGATGACGAGTGCAGATGCTACCTGCCTCTCAGATTCTGGAGGACCCCGTAAACCTCCTCTTCTTTGCTAAGTCCCTCAAAGACAGGCAGCAGGTCCAGCAGCTCCGTGTCATTCATGTCGTCAAACCAAGATTGGACCGGCACCTAGGGACACAATTGTTGTCGCGGTTTCAAATTTTCTGACATCAAGTACCATCTCAAATCATAACATATTTTCTCTCCAAGTAGCACCATTATCTGAGGCTGACCACAAACAGATTTTGGCACAGGCTGTCATGTGTGCTATGCTTGGAAACACCGTTAACTGTAGCTTCCATGGTAACCAAGGAAGAACACCTGGCACATTCACGATATTATTCTGTGACTGTTAAAAAAAAAAAAAAAAAAAGTCTGATCTCAAAAGCAGAAAACCACATTACAAATGTGAACAAGGCCCAAGATGTTCAAAGATGTTTCATACCTCAATGTGGTAGAACTATGTTTTTTTTTCCTTTTTAATAATGATGTGTCCTTGAGTGGAGCATTTTTTTTCCAGTGCACACAACTACTTCATTGGTCTTGGCTGAAAAATCAGCATGTTGCTGCTGCTTGACTGATCGGCTTTTTTGGGGCATGGTTACAGCCACAAATTACTGTTTGCAGATGTATTTTTAACTACCGGTACATTTTGTGGGTCGGACACATTAAGTCATATTGGGGGGCGGGGCAACTCACAGCATTTTCTGGGTGAAAAATGTACGAGGCGGGTGAGTTGTCAACAATGATGACGTTGCTGAGCTCTCGCCCGAGCCGGCTGAGGTCCTTAACATAGTTGCCCCTGTGGAACACGCAGGACTCTCTGAAGAGTCGTGCCCTGAACACGCCCCACTGGTCCAGCAGGTCTGCCACGGGGTCTGCGTACTGGCCAAGTCGTATAAAAACAAACATGCTTGTTAGTATGCTCGGAAGACAAATATTAACCGTGTCCTGAAGTCGACTAACTTTAAAAAAACAAAAAATAAAAAAACAGCTTTACAAAGCAGTGTGCCTGAAACTCTACTCTCTCTCTCTCTCTCTCTCTCTCTCTCTCTCTCTCGCACACACACACACACACACACACA